>OY856413.1:647999733-648232233 GCA_963693085.1 Alisma plantago-aquatica | reverse complement strand
TATTTTCTTTCTTATTAAGAAAACAAATTTAGCTTGTTATGAATAATTAACTTCAATAACAATTACTTTCTAACTATCTTTTCATCCTGCACCTCTAATAATGTGAAACATGTGTAAAATGTGATGATCTGAATGTGTACGCAACTGTTTACTATTTTTAGAAAATCAATACAAATTCCCATTATGCATTCCCTACCATCCTCAAATCTCTGAAGTCTCTCACACACACTATTTTACTCCTCTAACTATCTAGTAGTTATTTTAAGCATTTGATGCAGGGATTTTGGGTCGTATTTATAGGCTGATTTCATACTTGTTTTGTGTGGTTATTTGTCATATTTTGTGACTATAATAACATGATTCACTTTTTTTAGCATATAAAAACTTTATGCATCAAATTGATCTTATTCTATCTTATTTTGCATGATTTATGAAATTTCCTGAATTGACTTGTGTTTTTCTCTTTTTTTTAGGCACCTTATGTTCCAGAATCTGTCAATACTATCGACAAGTCGTTGATACTATCGACACTGCATCAAGCGGTCAAGCTGGAGAAAAGCATCTCGTCGATACCATCGACCCACACCGTCGATGGTATCAAAATCAGCCCAGAAGGAGAAATAGTACCCCGTAGATACTATCAACACCTTTTTCGATTGTATCGAGAAGTCAACAGACGAATCCCATTTTGAAGCAAGTACGTGTGCCCTAAGGTGTTGATACTATCGACAGCCCATCGATGGTATCGATAGCCTGTCAATGGTATCGACATCGTCGGATAAGGATTTTATACGAATCATTAAGATCTAATGGCTGGGATCTATTGGCGAACGTAAGTCGCACCTAGACATAAGGGAGGACAACCCAGACCCAAGATATCACATTCTATTTTTAGCCACACGAGTCCCGAAGGAGAGGAGAGCAAAGAACGGATCCAAAAGCAACGTTCCGGAGGATTCGAGAGCCGCAGACGGATGATTCTATCATCGAAAGGTTGCAGAACGAGCGTCTCGCATCGAGGTTCATCCAAATCTTACTGTTCCAGGGGTTAATTATATTTCTATCTGTTTTCCATGTTTTCTTCTTCCTTCTCCATGCATTCTGTTAAGATGAACATGCGGGGCTAATCCCCTTTGATCCTTAGGACCCGAGAGTAGCCCGGGGAATCACTGTATGACATTTTTGCATGGATTAATATAATTCTTCTCATTTCTCCTAGATATGTTATCGTGCTCTCTATCGTAATTGCTATGCTTGATCACCATAGTTAATTTCAAATACATTTAATTGCTTTTGACGGAGGATTAGTGGTTGAAAAGGCATGATTAACTCATTAGCCTATAAATTCCTTAGACGAGGTAATGTATGGTTAATGGTGGATACCTAGAGGATTCATTAATACACTTAGATCTAGGGTATAAGTTACTACTGACGTGGAACTGACCAAGAACTAGGTAGTGGATTGCATTGCGGAAGCGAGCAATTCTGACTACAGGCCTCTATCCAGGATAAGGGACAATTTATGCTAATTATGTGAATTTGTATGCAGCGAGACCTTGTGGTAAAATCGTAATCCTAAGGATCCCCATTCTTATTTGATTAAACCAACATTTAATCATTGTTTTTTTATTTTCTCTTTAGTTTAGTTTGTTTTTCAAAACCAATCCACTTTTCACCAGTTTAGCTGATCGCAACTAGTTAGTAGTAGTTTTCTAAAATTCACGTTTCCCTGAGTTCAACTCGGGCCTCATAAGGCCTATATTAGTTCGATACATGTACTTGTGTTTAACACACCGTTTTTGCGTGTCAAGTTTTTGGCGCCGTTGCCGGGGATACAGTGAATTTCAGCACTACGAGTGATGTGAGCGGCCACTCTAGGCCACTTTTTACTGCAATTTTATTCGTAATTTTTGAAATCAATTACTCATCTTTCATATTTTTATTCATTCAAGTACTATGCTTACTTGACTTTTCATATTTCAGGTACTAGTGCATGGTGAGTACGCGTAGTACAAACTATGACAAATCAACATTTGACATTCCGCAATCAGGTGACAATGATGAAGACGAATTGACTACTATGCCACCCAAGAATGTTGAATCAATACCGGAAGCTTCTGCAATGGGTGACACAAATGGAGAACCAGTGGAGCAGACCATTTGGGAGAAGATCAAAGCTTCTTCTTCTGCTGCACAAAAGGGGCCAATCAAGAAGCAAGCCATCAATATCCCAAATTACAAGATTGATCCCGGGCTCGTTCAATTGGTCAAGTCACAGACATTTAATGGACTTAAACATGAGGTCCCAGTAGCCCATATTAGTAAATTTGTGGAAAACTGTGATATGGTGAAGGTAGATAGGTTCCCACAAACAACAATTTATCTGAAGCTATTCTTTTCATCACTAACAGGCAATGCAAGGGAGTGGCTCTATAATCTGCCAAAGGAAGTTGTCAAGACTTGGGATCAGATGATCGAGGTATTCTTTGAAAGGTACTTCCCATCCGAGAAGACAAATGACCTTGTGAGGAAGATGTACAATTTCAAACAGCAAGCAGCTGAGACATACTCGGAGGCATGGGAGCGATTCCAAATCATGTTGCGGAAGGTCCCACATCATGGGATAGACTTAGAAAACCAAGCGAAGATATTCTATTTTGTCCTAAACCAACATGATCGGGGTACTCTGGATTCAGCAGGTACATGTTTCTTCCTGAACAACAAAGGCTCTAAGTGTTGGGAGATTTTGAAGAACATGGCTAAAAAACAAGCTTGGAGTGAAAGAGACGGATCAGAGTAGGTTAGAGCTACAGGTGATGCAAAGACCATTCAAGCATTAAATGAGAAGATGGACTTGCTAGCTAAGAATCTCCTAGAGAAAGATGACAATGGTTCTAATGATGAAGCACAGACAAAGTTCATGCGTCAACAAGGCTATAGGAATAATGATTATTCATGGAGGAAGGACAACAAATTTTCTTGGAAGGATCCAAACAACGTTTTGTAGGATCTGGATCAAAAGCCACAACCCAGTGTAGAGGATAAGAGCAATGAGTTGCTCAGCCTAGTGATTAAGCAAAATAAGAGTGGATGAGCACATTTGGCAAGCAAATTAAGTCACAGGGGGAGTTTATGAATCAGTTCGAGCAAACTCTACAGAGCCATGTGGTGCAGATGAGGATGCTTGAAACGTCCATAGCACAAATTGCAGCCAAACTTGCAAACTTGAAGAAGCCGACACAACATGGTTTCCCAGGGAACACTGATATTCCAGGAGGAAGCCATCAAGCCAAAGCTATCTTGCTGAGGAGTGGCAAGAAGATTTTAAACTCTAAAGTCAATGAACCAAACACATCATAGCCAACAACTACAGGTGAGGCTGCAGAGGAAGCAGAAGTCACAGAAACCACTGAGGACAGTGTAGAAATTGTAGTGGAGGACACAAATTCTGAGAAAGACACAGATAAGAGAACACCATATGTGCCGCCACATCAAAGGGCATAGTCAGTCCTTGTTCCATATCCGAACAACCTAAAAGAAAAGAAGGTAGATCAACAATTTAAGAAGTTTCTGGATGGCTTTAGGAAATTATTCGTCAACATCCAATTGATTGATGCGATTGAGCAGATATCGTCATACGGTAAGTTTCTGAAGGACATCATAAACAAGAAGTAAAAAATTCCTAACACTGAAGTGGTGGTGCTCAAAGAACAGGTGAGCACATTTATTTTGGGTACTCTGCCACCTAAGAGACAGGATCTCGGGTGTTTCAACATCTCTTGCTAAATTGGGAAGACAAAGTTTGGAGAAGCCCTCTATGAATTAGGAGTGAGCATCAACTTGATGCCTCTTTCAACCTTCAGAAAACTCAGTCTCAAGGAATCTAGGAGGAGTAATATGACTATCCAGCTTGCAAATAATTCGATAGTAAGGCCCTATGGGATTTTTGAAGATGTTCTAGTCAAAGTGGACATATTTGTTTTTCCTGCATATTTCGTAGTGATGGAAATGCAAGATGACAAGGAAATGAGTTGCTACTAGGTACCCCTTTCCAGGATACAACTGACATGATCCTGGAAATGGGAAGAGGCCACTTGACTATGGGCATAGCTGATGACATGTTTGAAATAATAATGCCAACCAGCTCAAAGCCATCAAAGGAATAAGGACAGTGCAACAAAGTTAAACACTTTGATCATAACATTTCCATTTATCTCAGGAAACCTTTTCTCGACATGGCTCATGTCATGAACAAAGTATATAGAGGAACTCTTGCCGTCGATATCATGGAGCAAACTAAAGTGGTCTCTCTTGCTAAAGTTGTAGGATATCCTAATGACGAAGATGAAGAAGTGTGTCTTTCTACTATGGAAGATGTTGTGGAGATCTCAATGCTGGAGTCATATCCTCATTTTCCTTTAGAAGCATGTCTATTTAATATTTTGGATGATTGGATGAGGAGCACATCTCTAAAGGATTGTGTTAAGATGCTACGAGTCCTACCATGTTACTATACTAGGCACTGTGAAGATTTGGGACCACTGCCGCCACCACTGCTTCCATCTTTGGTTAATCTGCCAAAATTGGAGTTGACGCCGCTACCCCCACATTTAAAATATGTGTTCTTAGCAATGGAGGAGAAGTTACCGGTCATCATCTCGGCACATCTGAGTGCCTCTGAGGAAGAACAACTCATGGTTGTGTTGAAGAACCATCGTGGTGCTTTCGGGTGGTTAGTTTCAGACATAAAGGGGATTTCTCCTATTCTATGCCAACACAAGATCAGACTTGTAGAGGGAGAAAAGCCTATGATCTAGCCTCAATGCCGCCTAAATCCTATTATGACGGAAGTCATCAAGAAGGAGGTGATAAAGCTGTTCTCAGCGGGAATTATCTACGCAATTTCAGACTCGACGTGGGTAAGCCCAACACAGGTAGTCCCCAAAAAGGGGGGAATTACGGTAACTATGAATTTATTATATGAGCTAGTCACTACCCGTTTGGTCAATGGGTGGCGAGTTTGCATAGATTACCATAGGTTGAACACTGGGATGCTAAAGTATCATTTTCCTTTACCTTTTATTGACCAAATTTTGGAGTGACTGGCTTGTCGCTCCCATTTTTGTTTCCTAGATGGATACTCTGGCTATAATTAAATATCAATTGAACCTAAGGATCAAGAGAAATCCACTTTCACTTGCATATCATCATATGCCATTTGGATTGTGTAACGCACCAGCCACTTTTCAACGATGTATGCTCGCCATTTTTTTTATATGGTTGAACGTTGTCTAGAGGTTTTGATGGATGATTTTTCAGTTTACGGTGCTTCATATGACGAATGTCTCTATAACCATGATAAGGTTTTGCAGAGATTTGAGGACACTCATCTGGTCCTTAATTGGGAGAAATGTCATATGATGGTAAGTGAGGGCATTGTGCTCGGACACAAGGTGTCCAGTAAGGGACTGGAGGTTGATCTGGTAAAAATTGAGGTTATTTCTAAATTACCTCCACCAAACTAGGTGAAGGGAGTTAGGAGTTTTCTTGGTCACGCTGGATTTTACCGTCGATTTATAAAAGAGTTTTCAAATATTAATAAACCATTATCTAAGTTTCTTAAGAAGGATGATGTTTTTTATTTTAATGACAAATGTTTGAACGCTTTTGAGGTACTTAAACAAAGATTGATTTCAACGCCAATTGTGTAGATGCCCGATTGGAGTCAACCTTTTGAGTTGATGTGTGATGCATCCGACTACGCCGTAGGGACAGTTCTTGGGCAGTGCCTTGAGAAACAATCCAAGATTATTTATTATGCGTCAAAAACCTTAAATGATGCACACTTAACACTACTACATATATAGCTTATAATGTCACATTTAGAGACGTCGGTAATCACCGAAAATCGACACCTAAATCCTACAACGTCAGCCAATTACAGAGATCGACATCTATATTTGAAGACCGGCCAGACACGGGTATCACTTTTTATTTAGCCTTGACTCCCTATCATGAACTGACGCCTAAAATAGCCCGCCAAATCCAATTTTTCGAGCGAAAAAAATTACCCCCAAAGTTTCACATACGGCGTCGATTTTTTACCTAATAACTGACGCCTAACGACAAAAAAAATTACCTCCAAAGGTTGTCAGTTTTTGTGGAAAAACTGACACTGATAAGGTTTCGCGCGTCGTTCCCACAAAAACTTTTAGGGTTAAGATTGTCCAATAGACGTCATTTTTTTCTAGAAACCGGCATTGATGGATATTAGGTGTCAGTTTAATAGAAGACCGACGCCTTTGTTAACTTAATAGCCCCCGCGAGAAACAGACTCTTCCCCATTCGTCTCTATTTCATCGCGCGAAACAGACCCTTCTGTTCCCGACGCCACCGGTCACGCTCCATCCTGCTCGGTCGATGTCGCCTGCTCCTGTGGTCATCGCTGTTGCCGCCGCCTGATCAAGCCACCACCATGCTCTCTTCTTCCTCCCACCCGCTGCTCCTCAAACCACTGCACCTTCCGCTGGTTCTGGAGCTCGCTGCCGATCATCTTCTTCCCGCTGCCGCCAGTCGCCACAACCGCCAGCATGAGGTTGCCGGAGGATCTATTGTAGGTCGCTGGAGGAGCTGTTGTAGGTCGCCGGAGGAGTTGTTGGTTGTCAGAGGAGCTAGCCTCTGCTTCCCCTACTATTAGGTAGGTTACATATCTTGATTTTAATGATTTCCATCAACTGATTAGTATTTACTTATCTACTAATTTGTATTATTTATCTATTGATTTGTATTTATTATCTACTATTTTTTATCCATTTATCTACTGATTAATATTAATGTACTATTTTAACTTGTCTAATTCTCATGCTTGACCTAATTCAATAAATTTTGATGCATGTTAAAATAAGATTCAAACTTGTCCATACTAGCATCCTAATTTGATTTGATTATGTGCTTTGAACCTTGAAACATGTGTGTTAAAGATGCATTGATGTTGAATGTCAAAATTAACTCACACGTGGGTCTTTTATTTTTAAAATGATTATGTGAACTCCTAAATCAGTAACATATATTATTCTTTGTGCACCCAAATACCTTGTGAATCATGTATGCGCCCTAAGGTGATTAAATGCCTAAATCTTGACTTGAAATATGACCTAGTATGTATGTTGATATATGAAGCTCTAGTTAAAACTTCAAGATTGACCCCTGATTCAAATCTTTGATATATGGAATCATGGTTTATTTACTGTTTAGTATTTACTAACAAGCATGATTAAATGATGTTACACAAAACTTAGGATATGAATGATGAAACTAGGATTGTAGGTATAAGAATGACAACATACATGTATTTGTTGGCCTAGAAACCTATCCAAGATTTACTCATTAGGAGTAAATCTTGGATAGTCCCCGGTTTGGGACTGTTCTTGAACACCTAATCTCACTTAGGATGTAAGTGTATAATGTGTATTGGGTTTTCAAGAAAATTTCAGCAGCATTTCCCCGTTTGTTCTCTAAGTACATATGTACTTCGAGAACAAACGGGGAAATGCTGCCGAAAATTTCTTGAAAACCCAATACACATTATACACTTACTAGTGAGATTAGGTGTTCAAGAATGGGATAGGTGGTACATATTTATTATATATAAGAATGACAACACATGTATTTGTTGGCCTAGAAACCCATCCAAGATTTACTCATTAGGAGTAAATCTCGGATATTCCCCGGTTTGGGACTATTCTTGAACACCTAATCTCACTTAGGATGTAAGTGTATAATGTGTATTGGGTTTTCAAGAAAATTTTGGTAGCATTTCCCCGTTTGTTCTCTAAGTACATATGTACTTGGAGAACAGCGGGGAAATGTTGTCGAAATTTTCTTGAAAACCCAATACACATTATACACTTACTAGTAAGATTAGGTGTTCAAGAATGGGATAGGTGGTACACATTTATTATATATAAGAATGACAACACATGTATTTGTTGGCCTAGAAACCCATCCAAGATTTACTCAATAGGAGTAAATCTTGGATAGTCCCCGGTTTGGGACTATTCTTGAACACCTAATCTCACTTAGGATGTTTTAACCATTAATTATATATAAGACCTTAAACCCTAAAGTTTTAACCATGATTAAACTCTAATCTGTTAACCCTAGACCCTAATCTTGTTGTAGTATATACTTGTTTTCTCTTTGATCATAGAATGGATAGATCATGGATGTCCATTCGCAATCGCTGCACCCCAGAGTTTATTTCTAGTCTTGATCAGTTTATTTGATTTGTCAAGGAACATAGGAAACAACCTGGAGATAGGTTCTACTGTCCATGTAGGCATTGCGGTAACAACTTGAAAGTCAACACTGGTGACGAAATCAAAAGTCATGTCATGTGCAACGAGATTGTACAAGGCTATATAGAATGGCACTGGCATGGAGTAATTTCAAACCCGAAACCAGTGGATGTCGATAGCAGTGCTTGTGTGGAAGAAGTTATTGCCTCTGATGACATAGATGTGAATGAACTAGTTCCAATAGACATCGTTGATGCGATGATGGATAGTTGTGGGGTAGAGCACTCCGAAACCGATCCACTTCCCATGTTTAGAAACATTGTGCATGATGACGAGATACTGTTATACATAGGTTGTACTAAGTTTATGAAGCTTAGCACTGTGTTGAGATTGTATAAGCTGAAAACTAACAATAGATGGAGCGACAAAAGCTTCACGTCATTGTTGTCTTTGTTGAAAGAAATGCTTCCAGAAGGAAACGAGCTGCCAATCTCAACATATCAGGTAAATAAATTGTTGTGCCCATTGGGAATGGAGGCCAATAAGATACACGCATGCCCGAATGATTGTGTATTATTGCAAAAGGACTATGTGGATTTGAAAGATTGTCCAAAATGTGGTGTGTCACGGTATAAATTGATGACTTTGGGGGAGTCTAAAACTGGTTCTCCTGTCAAGGTGATGTGGTATCTACCTATAATATTACGGTTTCAACGCTTGTTTGCCAATCCAATAGATGCGAATAATTTGAGGTGGCATACAAATGTTAAGAAAAATAATGATGGGATCCTAAAACATGCGTCTGATTCCCCATAGTGGAAGAATATTGATCTATTGTACCCTAAATTTGGTGAAGAAGTCAGGAATCTAAGACTTGGGCTTTGTACAGATGGGATGAATCCATACGGGACATTGAGCAGCCAACATAGCACTTGGCCAGTCATGCTTGTTATATACAATCTTCCTCCCTGGCTGTGTATGAAAAATAAGTATGTTATGCTGTCGTTGTTGATATCGGGCCCTAAACAACCTGGAAATGATATCAATGTTTATCTTGAACCTCTGATTGATGACTTAAAGAAACTCTGGGGTGAAGGTGTGATGACCTATGATGCTTCACAAAGAGAGACATTTTGTGTAACGACCCCTCCTTCTGGTAACCCCCAATTAAGGGAGACCAAGAGGTCAGAGTCGTTATCCCAATAAACAGGATCATAGGTTCGACAATTAATCAATAATAATTGTGAAATTCTACCAACTAAACTGTAATCTGGTATAAAATAAAATTTTGCATACCTTTTAAAAACTTTAGAAGTCTACTTCAATCCACAACTTGGATCTATTCTATCTAATCCTCCTTGCACTTTATTTCTTATTTTCGCAATGTGTCACTTTACTATTTGTTCATTTCAAGGTTGCACCTAAAACGCCGACAACAAAACATCGGTCATCATACATGTTGGTATGTGGGGACAATCAAAAGTTCACAAATACGGCTAACAAACTAATTATCACAACCAAGGTAATTAACAAGTCCATTTACATTTTCAATGTGTCAATCTCCACTGCTTTTACCCTAACCCTAGAATACCCTCTCTAGGGTTTGACTTAAGGCCACCTTCTCAATCCCGAGCTGGGTGCCTGGGGTCACCTCTCATGGTGCCCATTAGTCATGCAACATAGACCACCATCTCATTCCTGAGCTTGGTGTCTGTGGTCACCTCTCATGGTGCCCATTGGTCTTCCCTCCTGGGCTTGACCTTTTTGCATCATCCAACAGGGTGGCATGTAGGTGTGAGAATACACATTTATATTACAAGTGTGATAATCATAGTGACTTTATAATTTGCTAGAATGAACATACAACTGATAGGTTGTTTTCAATGCGATTAATCATTTGAAAAACCTTCGGGAAACTATGTGATGAATCATAATTAACCACATACCTGTCAAGCTGACTTGAATGCAGAAATAACTCAACCAAGCAAGAAACCAAGCAAGCACACACAAGTTGATCCTAAAATAGGCATCCAATTTTTCTATCATTAATCATGTTATTATGATCTATTAATCCTAGTTATTTCCTAGGGTTATTAGTCCTTTTTAGGGTTTTGATCACAATTAGGGTTCCGCTTCATTTTTATTACTTTAAACCCTAATTTTATAAAATCATTTACAAACCCTAATTATTTTATCTTTCTTTCACAAAAGATTCTAAGATCATCTTTTAGCAACATGAAACCCTAATTTCATGTTGTAAGTACTTTTCTTTCCTTTTTCTCTTATTTAGGGTTTCTAAGCATATTAATCATAATATTAGGTTTAAAACCCTAAACCTTGCAATTTCATCTTCAAAATAGGTTAAAATACATCTTTATCATTAAACAAGTTAATAGTGCTCGAATTAACTTATTTGCAAGATTAAATCTATTCTTTATCATCCATTAGGGTTTCTAACCACAAATTAATACTTTTTCCATCAAAATTATATACTTTTGCAAAAATATACTGATTTAGGTTCCCAAACTATTTTTAACATATCCCTCATATTTTTGTGATCAATTTTCATGTATTAACTTTCCTCATCTGAGTTTTCTAGCAAGAGATATGATTTTTGTAAGTAAAATCCATTTTACTTATTTATTTGCTAATTCCAGAAAAATGAGGATTGCTAGATTCATGGTTCGCTGGTCCACTCAGGATCCAACGACCAGGGATGCGCACGCCTAAGTTTTGCAAGAAAAATAACATGAAGGACAAGATTGTCCTTACCCAGACTAAAGGCATGGAGGGGAAGTCGGGTAATTTCGTGGGGTCGTCTCCTTCTTCAACCTCGCACCCGACCACAACGACTCCCGTGGTCAACTTGGGAGTTGACTTCTTGCTCTCGTCCACCTGCAAGCGCACCAAGGGGTTAGGGAGCTTCGTCTTCCTCCACCGAACTCAACCACAGTTCCAATTTCTCACCCTGAAGGCATCGTGACTCCTTCCTACTCGCCGAACTCCGACGAGGCTTGCCAAGGGGATGGGGGTGCGAGTCAGGGTGAAAGGGACAATTAGAGGCACAAAATCACCCCTTGCTCTCTGTCGCAGAGGTTGGGGTAGAAAATATGCATGCCAGTTCCCTCGTTCACCCTCCCCTATATATAGGGTCGGGGCAGGTACCTGCCTGATTGGGGATTCTCCCGATAGGAGGCTAACCCCCTACAAAGTATGATTGGTTTTCCTCAATTTCCTCCTCTAAGTCCAAAGGAATAAACATCGGGCTTGCACACTCTCTGGATCGTGAGAAAATATGAGAGGGAAAATCCCTCTATAACTCATAGTGCCCCAGTCCCTGTGGGACTTAGACAATGAGTGCCAGGTATAAGATCAAGATCCAACAGTTCCTATCTCGCGCGATCATCCAAAAGGAAAATCCTTTTTCCCAATTTCAGAATAACTCGATATTTGGGAGATATCTTGAGAAATTCATATCTCCTGAACCATAGCTCCTTTTTATCTCAAAATTTAAGGGAAAATCCGTCGTCTTTATCTAACTATTTACCAAATTTAGGAAACAAATTCTAAAGAATGAGAAGGATTCCTTCCCTCCCAAGTTATCTTTCAATTAATCCCAATTAATTAATATTCACTACTACAACACCTACCTTTAGTGTCGGTTATTTAAGGCCTTTAGTGTCGGTTTCTAAGCGACACCTATGTTGGTGACACTAAAATCTCACCCATTACGCGTCGGTTCCAAAACCGACGCCCAAACTCTTCGCGCGCCACCAAAATCATGCATGTTTCCTGTGGCGCGAAGGTATAGGCGTCGGTTATTAGATAAGAAACCGACACCATATACCTTCGCGCCACAGAAAGGGCGCCATCTTGGCCACTATCAGTGTCAGTTATTAGATAATAAACCGACGCCATATACCTTCGCGCCACAGGAAACAGGCGTCGATTATTTATATAAAACCGACACTATAAATTTGTGTGTCGGTGTTATACAAATAACCGACGCCTATTGTTTTTTTTTGTCAGTCTGCAGACCTGCTGTGGCTGGTCGCAGGATGAGAAACCTGCAGTTAATTGCAGGTTTTACGACATCCATTGATATCAGCCAACAACAGGCCACAAACCTGCAAATTTAACAACAAAAATATTCACACATGTATTTAGCAATACAACCTGTAGTTCCATTTTATTTTCACACATTTAGAAACATTCATGTATCTAGCAATATGTCGTTCCATTCATTCACATTCACACGTGTAGAAACATTCATATAGGAACCAACACTTTCATTCATTTTCACTCAGACACATGTAGAAACATCCAGACATGTAGAAACATTCACACATATATTATAATTTAGAAATTCATTTAAAAAATATCATTCTTTAGTCATTATTCACTATCAACATCCCAATTATATTTTAAAACCCCCACTATTTGTATGGTTGTTTCCCATTCTTCTCTTACTTCATTTAATTCTCCCATCGTATAGGGAGCATGTACATCTGGTAAGTCTGTTCCTGTAGTGGGGTCAGCTTTAAACACCTGTAAAGAGAATGATGTATATATATAATTAATGAGCTATAAATAAGATTGATATATTTCACATTATCTAATGAGACTATATAATACCTGAGCAATACAATCGATGTCCAGTGCGGCATGTTTGATAACCATGTGCATACATCGCATCACATAGTATCCACATGCCCATCTATTGTCTTGTGTAGAACACTATAAATTCAAACATACAAAATATTAAATAATAAAACTAATTAAGCATTGTTCAAATAAATAATATATACATATATTGCAGTCGGGAACTTACTTTCACGTTCTTCCAAATTATTGGCTGGTTCTTTTTTGTGGGGACCTTTCCTCCAGCCTTTTTGAACTCATCAAAACCCCTACATGTTAATGTAACACAGAACATTGCAATTAAATAGTAATGTAATAGCATATGTTAACGGATATGTAAAGTTCACATATTCAGAAAAATAAAAATGTATAAAACAAAACATACCTCTAATATTGCGATTTTTTTATCAATTAACAATCCTTCATTGTGATCTCTGCGCACATACAAGTCATCATTAGCTTCAATATTTGTTGGTGTTGGCAACCCAACTGAGAATGGACTGGATTCATCATACTTATCATAATACTGTTCTTCATCTATAGGATCTTCAATGAACTGTCTTTTACCATGAAGAAGAACCGACCATTTATCATTTGCAGGATCATCGATATAAAATACTTGTTTCGCCTGTGATGCCAATATGAATGGTTCAGCCTTCTTGCCAATCTTTTCAAAGTTCACTAAAGTGAAACCCAATTCATCCACTATAACTCCTTTGGTGTTATCAACCCAATTACATTTGAAGAGCGGAATTCTAAAATCTATGTAGTCAAATTCCCATATCTCTTCAATGACACCGTAATATGACATTTTAGCTTCATGTGGACTCTTATCCTTTGCACTTGCAAAAAACATAGTCGATGCTTGAAGGGTGACCCCACTGTTTTGGACGACACTCTTATCATCTTGGCGCTTTGTGTAATATGTGAATCCATTAATGTCATACCCTTCATAAGACATAACAGTCAACTTTGGTTTAAAGGCAAGGCATTTGATAGTTTCAGTAATATCATCTGGTGTTTGAGATAGTTGATGTAAGACTTTATCTTCAAACCACTTAATAAAAGTCTTGTTATGCTCTCTAGCAAGCCACATTGTATTGGCTCGAGGATATTATCTTTTGATGAAATTGGTATGTTCCTCGATATAAATGTTCACTTCGTCCATGTTGTGTAAAATATACAAATGACCTTGTTCCAACTGCTCATGGCTGATTACTTTCACACGTGATCCCAAAATTTCTTTGCCAAATAGCTCGTCAATATTCTTGTCATCATCAGGAGTGTCATTACCACTGAGAAAGTCATTGCAGAAATCCATAACCTCTCTCGCCACATAACCTTCAATAATACTCCCTTCAGGCCGATAACGGTTTCGAACATCACCTTTAAAAACGCTCATGTATCATTCAAAGGGATACATCCAATGCAAGAAAACCGGTCCCAAGATTTTCACTTCCCTAGTCAAGTGGACAACAAGATGTACCATGATATCAAAGAACGAAGGAGGGAAATACATCTCAAGTTGACATAGGGTAACAATCACTTCTCTTTGCAAATTATCGAGAGTCTTAGGGTCAATAACTTTGCTGCAGAGACTGTTGAAAAAGAAACAAAGTCTGGTGATTGCAAACCTTACATGCTTCGGCAATATAGATCGAATTTCCACGGGCAATATTTGTTGCATTAGAGTGTGACAATCATGAGATTTAAGACCTATCAACTTCAGATCTTTCATTGATACCAATCTACGGATGTTGGATGAGTAACCATGTGGCACCTTAACATTTACCAAGCATTCACAAAAAGCTTTCTTCTCCTTTCTAGACAACGTGTAACAAGCGGGAGGTAATTATGTTCTTTTATTACCCATTTCACGTAATTCTGTTAATTCTGACCTTATTCCCATTTCACGTAGGTCCAGTCTGGATTTTATCCCATCTTTAGTCTTACCTTGTATATTTAACAGAGTACCAATGATGCTATCACAGACATTTTTCTCAACGTGCATTACATCGATACAATGTCTGACTGTCAAAGAACTCCAATAAGGAAGATCCCAAAATATTGACTTCTTCTTAAATGAAGAATTGTCACTCCGTGTAGTACATTGTGATCTCTTACCAAATTCATTGACAAAGTCTTTTACTCTTTCATAAACAACCTCCCCTGGTATAGGTTTAGGTGCACTGCGTTCCTCATTCAATCCATTGAATGCTTTGTGCTTCCTACGATACGGATGGAATTTTGGAAGAAACCTTCGATGACCGAGATATACATTCTTACCGCCATGTTTTAGTCTTGTTGAATCAGTGTTCTCTTCACATATAGGACACGCTTTAGCTCCTTTAACACTATATCCAGACAAATTCCCATATGCTGGAAAGTCATTAATAGTGCAAAACAACATAGCATGCAAACGAAATGTCTCTCTTCGTGAAGCATCATATGTCATCACACCTTCACCCTAGAGTTTCTTTAAGTCATCAATCAGAGGTTCAAGATAAACATCGATGTCATTTCCAGGTTGTTTAGGGCCCGATATCAACAACGACAGCATTACGTACTTATTTTTCATACACAGCCAGGGAGGAAGATTGTATATAACACGCATGACTGGCCAAGTGCTATGTTGGCTGCTCAATGTCCCATACAGATTCATCCCGTCTGTATAAAGCCCAAGTCTTAGATTCCTGACTTCTTCACCGAATTCAGGGTACAATACATCAATCTTCTTCCACTGTGGGGAATCAGACGCATGTCGTAGGATCCCATCATTATTTTTCTTAACATCTGCATGCCACCTCAAATTCTTCGCATCTATCGGATTGGAAAACAAGCGTTGAAACCGTGATATTATAGGTAGATACCACATCACCTTGGCAGGAGAACTAGTTTTGGACTCCCCCGAAGTCGTCAATTTATACCGTGACGCACCACATTTTGGACAATCTTTCAAATCCGCATAGTCCTTTTGAAATAATACACAATCATTTGGGCATGCGTGTATCTTCTTGGCATCCATTCCCATTGGGCACAACAATTTCTTTACCTGGTATGTTGAGATTGGCAGCTTGTTTCCTTCAGGAAGCATTTCTTTCAACAAAGACAGCAATGACGTGAAGCTTTTGTCACTCCATCTATTGTTAGCTTTCAACTTATACAATCTCAACACAGCATTAAGCTTCGTAAACTTAGTACAACCTGTGTATAACGACATCTCAGCATCATGCACAATGTTTCTAAAAATGGGAGGTGGATCGGTGTGCTCTACCCCACAACTATCCAGAATCGCATCAACGATGTCTACTGGAACTGGTTCATTCACATCTACGTCATTGTAAGCAATTTCTTCTTCCACACAAGCACTACTATCGACATCCACTAGTTTCGGGTTTGAAATCTCTTCATGCCAGTGCCATTCTGTATAGCCTTGTATAATCCCGTTGCACATGACATGAGTTTTGATTTCGTCACCAGTGTTGACTTTCAAGTTGTTACCGCAATGCCTACATGGACAGTAGAACCTATCTCCAGGTTGTTTCCTATGTTCCTCGGCAAATCTAATGAATTGGTCAAGACCAGAAATAAACTCTGGGGTGCAGTGATTGCGAATGGACATCCATGATCTATCCATTCTATGATCAAAGAGAAAACAAGTATATATTAGGACAAGATTAGGGTCTAGGGTTAACAAATACATGTGATGTCATTATTATATATAATAAATGTGTACCACCTATCCATTCTTGAACACCTAATCTCACTAGTAAGTGTAAAATGTGTATTGGGTTTTCAAGAAAATTTCGGCAGCATTTCCCCGATGTTCTCCAAGTACATATGTACTTAGAGAACAAATGGGGAAATGCTGCCGAAATTTTCTTGAAAACCCAGTACACATTATACACTTACATCCTAAGCGAGATTAGGTGTTCAAGAACAGTCCCAAACCAGGGACTATCCAAGATTTACTCCTAATGAGTATATCTTGGATAGGTTTCTAGGCCAACAAATAATGTGTTGTCATTCTTATACCTAAAATCCTAGTTCTTCAAGTTAGGGTGATTATTGATGTCTTTAAAAGCATGATTGGCTATTTAGGGAAAAGTTCATCATTTACATTCCAAGCATGTCACATGTGTGCATTACAGTTCATCATTAAGCAAGAAGGGTGATTAGGATTCTCACCAAGAACGGGTTTTGATTTTCTATACAATTTTATAAAAAAATGCACATGTATGCATATATATACTATACTTAAGTTAAAGATATAAGTAAAGTAAACTTACCCAACATATACCATATGAGTAAGTATGTCATATTAAAATAGACTATACAATATGAGAAAATAGTAGTGTAATCATGCAAATGGGAACATTCATGGGAACACACACTTCAGTTATAAGAATTCATGTAGCAACTTTCAATTCCATTCATTAATCTCTTTTTACATCCACACACAGGGGTGTACCCCTAAATAGTAACTAAACAAAGGGGTTGGTGTACCCCTAAACATGCGCATAATTAAAAAAACTATTAATACAGACAAGTCTAGATAGATAGACAACTAAATACTACACCAACATGGTCCCGCATCAGTAACTTCGAGGACTTATCATTGTGGCAATCTTCTCCTGAAGTTCAGAATAGAAAGTAGCTATGAGTATTGATTACTTTCAGACAAAAATTATAAACACAACATTTTTGTCTTGACAATTATATTTGTTAATTGGACTTACCATGGTCTTTTTGATGATGAAGCTGTGTCACGAAGCTCCTCACTGTATTTAGATGAATCTGAACTGACAGGGGCCTCAGATTCAGATTCATCTGAGCTGATATGCGACGACGTGCACTCATACCGCAGTAGATGATCGGGGGTCTCGCAGTTGCTGTTGGTTATCCAAACTTTGATGGAATTATGGTCAACTGGACGGAGAAAAAGCCTGTTGCAACGGACCACATGCTTCTATCCAATCCAATCACGCCAACCGGATTTTGATACAAGATTTCCCGCCAAATCATACTCAACCTCGATAACATGTGAATAATTGCCAAAAGTTAGGGTCACTTTACCAGGCATGTAGTGTCTTCCTTTTAGAAAACGCCAATGTTTGGGTATGACCAATTTGTTTAAGGAACGATCATCTAGGATGATGTCCAATTGTTCTTCAATAGGGAACGTTAACATTGACATAGAGGCCCAGTTCATAGTGACTGTTATGGGTGGACAGAGACTGCATAATATTAGTATTAACAAAGTGTAAGTACATATAACGATGTTATATATTTTTAGAAAAAGTTGTATAACATCAGTTAACCTTTTATTGCTTGTCATAACCAACTTTATTGTGGTAGACATGATAGCTTGAAAAGAAGTCTACATATGTACTTAGAGAACAAACAAGGGAATGCTACCAAAATTTTCTCAAAAACCCAATACACATTATACACTTACATCCTAAGTGAGATTAGGTGTTCAAGAACAGTCCCAAACTGGGGACTATCCAAGATTTACTCCTAATGAGTAAATCTTGGACGGGTTTCTAGGTGCTTACTAAAATAGAACCATTATATGGAACTAATCCTACATTATACACATACTTTTCCTGAGTAAGATAATGTGCACTTCATGGAATTATTAAGATCTGAATATATATAAGTTGTTTCTACCTACTTTGATGGGATTTTATAACATTCGAGTCTTCCATTTAAGGCATTAGATGCATATATTGCAGTCCATTATGTTGAGATAAGAATCCCATGTGATACACATGATTGAGAATCTTTCACGATACTAGGAAAATACACAACTAGATATTCATTTAGGTGTTAGACATTCATTTAGGTGTTCCTGATAACTCGCAGGTATGCACAACTAGACAACTGTGGCGGAGCAGTACTGGAGGAAGCATACCTTTCGGTAGCGGTGGCGGACAAGTAGGCGACAATTGGCAATTTAGGGAAAAGTTCATCATTTACATTCCAAGCATGTCACATGTGTGCATTACAGTTCATCATTAAGCAAGAAGGGTGATTATGATTCTCACCAAGAACGGGTTTTGATTTTCTATACAATTTTATAAAAAAATGCACATGTATGCATATATATACTATACTTTTTGGAACCATACTAAACACTCAAATACTTTATAACACAACTATAAAACAATGATTATAGCTAAACTATTAAACAATAGACTTGTCACACATAAAACACCCTATACAACTATAAAACAAAAAAGTATTAAGATATGCATGATACAATAACTATTTTGCATCACATTACAGCAGACTTATCATTGATACCTTACTAACTTATTTCTACATTTACATATCATCACTTGATCAAAAATTACATGTATTGTATAGACAATAGAGGATTCAACTCAGTAGAAGCACAAAATTAGTACCTAAACCCTAAACACAAATAAGTAAATAACTTAAAAAAAAGCGCCCAGCAGCTGCTTGGGCGTGCCTTGGCACCGCCCAAGCAGCCGCTGGAGCTGAGGAAGAAGGAAGAAGGCAGGGCAGGCGGGCATACCTTGAGGGCAGAGGAGAGAAGCGGCCGGAGCACAGCAGCCACCGGCGAAGGCGGTGGCAAAGAGAGGAGAAGCGCCGACGAGGACACGGAGCAGCGGCGGCGAGGGCACGGAGCAAGAGCACGAACGGCCGCCGGTGAGCACAAAGGGTAGGAACAGGAGCAGGAGCACAGCCGCCGGTGAGCACGGAGCAGCGGCGAGGGCAGGAGCAAGAGCAAGGTAGCGGCGGTGGAGGAGCAACAACCGGTGGGGGCGAGCAAGAAATCACCAGACATAACTGAAATCGAGAATGAAAAAGGGAAAGAGGAAGAGAAGCTCACACTGGTGAGCTATTAAGTTGACAATAAGCGTCGATTATTCTAAAAAATCGACAAATAAACCAACTGTGTCGGTTCTTTTCCAAAAACCGGCACCTATACTAGATTATAGTCATCGGTTTTTAACTAAAGGACAACCGGAAACTATTCCTGTCTCGCGAATACCCTTTAGTCATCGGTTATTTATTTATGAACTGACGACATATGTCAAATTTTGGAGGTAATTTTTTCGCTGGAATTTTGGTTTTGGCGGTTGATTTTAGGTGTCAGTTTTTTATTAATTAACTGACACTTAATAACAGCGGTACCCGTGTCTGGTCGACCTTCACAGATTGTATGTCGGTTTATGTTATAAACCAACACTGTAGAGTTTAGGTGTCCGTTTATGTATACAACCGACATCTTGAAAAGTGACTTTATAAGCCATTTCTGTAGTAGTGATTTCTTTTCCCTTTTGCCATTATCCTATTATTTTGGGTCCCTTGGACCTCAAGAAAACCTAAAGGCATGAATTCCCTTATTGGGGAATATTTACTTGCCTTTATCCTATTATCTATTTCTATTTCACATATTCTCCTTTTATTTAATTAAATCATTTTCCTTTTTATTTCTCTTTTCTTTTCAATTGGACTCAATGGCCAACAAAGCCTATTATCAATCAATCAAGGCCATTTCACACGAAATCCATCACAAAACAAAGAAACATATTTCATTTATTCTTTAAAAGAGAATTACATACTTAGGAAATTGAGGTTATAACATCCTCCCCTCCTTATAGGAATTTTTCCCTCAAAATTCCAACAATCAAACAAACAAATCAGGGTATGTTTTCTCCATGTCCACCTTCAGCTCCCATGTGGCCTCATCCTCTCCATGGTGCCTCCAAAGAACCTTTACCATCTCCATATTCTTGCATATGAGCTCTTTCACCTTGGTATCTAGAATCCGCAAAGGCGTCTCAAGATAAGTCAGCTTCCCTTGAAGCTCAATAGGTTCAATGCTCAGCACATAGCTCGAATCTTGCACATATCACTTCAGGTTGGACACGTGAAACACATCATGCATCATGCTATACTGAGGGGGTAACGCCAAATGATATGTAGCTTCACTAATCCATTCTAACACCTCAAACGGACCCACATATCAGGGACTCAACTTTCCTATGTTCTTAGCTATAGCTCGGAGCGGTCAGATTTTAAAAAATCCATGCTCTCCAACAACGAAATGCACATCAGTCCGCTTTGCATTAGCATATGAATTATGTCGATCATGGGCTCTCTTCAGCCTTTGCTTGATCAAAGCAACTTTATCAGCATACACTTGGAGCTCATATGACCTCAATAGGGTCCTCTCACCCACATCATCCCAGTGAAGTGGTGACCGACACTGTCTCCCATACAAAGCTTCATACGGAGGCATCCTGATACCGGTTGGTAGCTATTGTTGTAGGCAAACTCATCTAAAGGTAAGTACTGCTCCCATGAGCCACCCCAATCGAGCACACAAGCTCTCAACGGATCTTCTAATGTCTAAATCGTCCTTTCTAACTGACCATCCATATGGGGGTGATAAGCAGTACTAAACTTCAACCTGGTTCCAAGTTCCTCTTGAACTTGCTTCCACTACTTGGAAGTAAACTTTGGGTCTCTATCAGAGATGATCGATCCAGGTACGCCATGAAAACACACTATCTCTCTTATATATAGCTCAGCTAGGTCTGACACTTTAGAAGTGGTCTTCAAGGCAAGGAAGTGTGTTGACTTGGTAAGACGATCTACCATGAACCATATCGCATCATGACCTTTCTTGGTCCGGATAGACCCACCACAAAATCCATGGTGATCTGTTCCCATTTCCACTCTATAATCTCTATCGACTGTAAAAGCCCGCCGGGTCATTGGTGTTCATCCATCACCATCTGGCACGTAAGACAGCTGGCCACCCATGTCGTAATGTCTCTCTTCATTCCTAGCCACCAAAAAAACCGTTGTAGGTCCTTGAACATCTTAGCAGTTCTTGGGTGCACTGTGTTTTAGGATCTGTGAGCTTCTTGCAAGATATGTTCCTTTATCGACGAATTCACTGGAACTCATACACGATTCTCAAACCTGATTCCTCCATATACTCCCACGGATAGACAAGTCTGTGGTTTCATCATCAAACTTTTCATCTTGTCTAGCTCTTCACTGGTCAACTGTGCTGCTATGATCTCACTTACCAACTCAGATTGAATCTAGATATTAGCCAATCGAACTCGATCTTCTAACGGTTATGGAGTCCACTCCACCAGCTCCTCCAGGCTCTTCCACTGACTGGGAAAAATAGCTGCACACTTAAGCTATATCTGACTCAAAGCATCAGCCACGACATTTGCCTTACCCGGATGGTAAGCGATGGTGAAGTCATAATCCTTCATATACTCCATCCATCGCCGTTGTCGTAGGTTCAGGTCTCTCTGTGTCAGTAGGTATTTCAAGCTCTTATGGTCGACGAATATCTCAAAGGTAGCACCGTACAGGTAATGTTGCCATATCTTTAGGGCATGGATAATAGCAGCTAGCTCTAGGTCATGTGTCAAATAACTCACCTCATTGGACTTGAGCTATCGGGAAGCAAATGAAACTACGTGCCGATTCTATTCCAACACACAGCCAAGTCCCATCTTGGAAGCATCAGTGAATATCATGAAACCCTCATTGCTAGAAGGTAGAGTCAACACTGCGGCGGTGGTCAACTTCTCCTTCAACTCTTGGAAGCGAGCTTCGCATATGTCAGACCACATGAACTTCACATCTTTCTGGGTTAACATGGTCAGCGGCAAAGTAGTCTTTGAGAAATCATTGATGAAGCAACGGTAGTATCCGGCCAATCCCAAGAAACTGTGAATATCGGAGAGGTTCTTTGGTGCTAGCTAGTCTCGAAGTGCCGATACTTTGGCTGGATCTACAACGATTGTTCCTCCTGAGATGATGTGTCCAAGAAACATGACTTGGTTAACCAAAACTCACATTTTTTTAACTTTCCGAAAAACTTATGCTTTCTCAGGATATCAAGGACTTAACCCAGGTGGTCACAGTGTTGGGCTAGGTCATCTGAGTACACCAAAATGTCATCTATGAACAGTATCACAAAAGAATCAAGGAAAGGCTGGAACACACTGTTCATGAGGTTCATAAAGACACTAGGTGCATTGGATAATCCAAATGGCATGACCACAAACTCATAGTGACCATATCAGGTTTGAAAAGCCATTTTGGGTATATCCTCACTCCTTACTATCACCTGGTGGTATCCTGACCTCAAATTGAACTTGGAAAAGACTCGAGCTGATTTGAGTTGGTCAAATAGGTCATCTATTCTAGGAAAAGGATACTTGTTCTTAATGGTTGCCTGGTTGATCATCTAATAGTCAATACACATCTGAAGCAACCCATCATTCTTTTTCACAAAGAGGACAGGTGCTCCCCAAGGTGATGTACTGGGCCGGATAAAGCCTTTATCCAAGAACTCCTACAACTGGGTTTTTAACTCAAGCAACTCTACAGGGGCCATTCTATAGGGTTCCTTAGATATAGGGTTAGTCCCGGGAGCTAACTCGATGCAGAAATCTACCTCCCTCTCAGGGGGAATTCCTAGTAGATCATTCGGAAACACATCCACACACTCTCTGTAACATCCCTGACCTGGGTTATGAACTAACCCTAGGTGTTTTGCTTAAATATGTGATTAGATGCTTGTGGTTATCTGTTGATATGTAATTAAAGATCCTGAGGAACATATATTTCCATTTCTATCCTTTTTGAACAATGTTGTAATATTGTTTTGTTAAAAATAGACTAATGTGCAAATTACCCAATTAGAGGGGTTGACTTGCAAATTGCACATGTTAAGATGTTCCTATGATAATAAGACATCATGAGAATGAATATGATGTAGTGATATGGATTCTCCAAGCTTGGGCACCAAGATATAGCTTGTAGAGCAATCCTTGTGCTTTAAAACCTAGTTTTGGTGTAAAGTGCAATTTACCCAAAACATAGGGTGCAACATGAAAAATATACCATCTAGAGTATCTCTCATGACTCTTGGCATAAAGTAGAGCAAAGATAATGAGGAGGACACCTCATTTGAATAATCAAATAAGAAAGATAACCTTTATATTTAAATAATCAAGTTTTATGCAAAATGACCCTTTTATGGATGCAATTTAGTAAGGTGTTTGGCTTCTATTCCTCTAATCCTTGGATAAGGGAGGAGTTTTGCTTAAGGGAAGAAGGAAGAAATGTGGTCAAGGAGGGCCAGAAGGACTTATTTGAGAAATAAGGAAACAATCCTCTTTGCCTTGAAAATATACCCAAAATATATAAATACATCTTTTCACAAAGCAAGGGATCGTTTCCCTTCATTCCTCTTCTTATCTTCTTGATTTAGCCAACTAAGGAGAAGCTCAGGAGTAGAGGAAGACAACCAAGTTGGTTTGGGTAAGTTTTAACCATCACTTAGCTTGAATTCATGGAGGAAACCCTAGTACAAGGTTGGTTTGTTAGTCTTTCTTACACAACTCTTCTTTCTAGCCATCTCCTCCACCCAAATCTTGAGGAACGGACCTTGGACGACCTGTGGAGCTCAAGACACCATTAAATCTACGTAGCTTGGAGCTATGGATCAGTCCTAGAGGTGGGTTTTATATCTCTAACCCTTAAAGTTTTGCTTATGCATCTTCTTTCAATGAAAACGTTGCTTAATCTCCTTTCTTAGACACTTCCATGTGTTCTTGCAACCAAATCTGTGAAGAACAGTCCATGTTCTTGAGGTAGAAGAGTATGGCATTATTTCCAAAGTTCATCCTAATCTTACTTTAGCAAACGGTCCTCCACCTCTTGCCCAAACGGTTTGCAAAACCGTTTGGAAGCAAACGGTTTCAAAACCGTTTGAGAGCAAATAGTTTCACAAGAATGTTTGGGAGCAACCGGTCCAAGACCATTTGGATGAGTTTACCAAGCATTGACCATTTAGAGATCTTCTATACACATTATGGACTAATCACCCACCAAGAATGATCATCTAATTCCAAGTAAATCATCAATTGAAGGCACCTTAGTCACCTAAACCCTAATCGGGTTTATTGCTGATTTCAATGATGCAATTATGTTGAAGTTTGGGTTGAGTGGCCCAAATGGTTTCCAAACCATTTGGGGATCACCCAAACGGTCTCAAGACCGTTTGTTGATCACCCAAGACCATTTGGAGGTCTAGTGTTAAGTGGGGTTGACCAATTGAGGGTCCAATCATATCAAGTTGTTGAGTAATTAAATGCTGATTTTGTGACCTTATCTAGGGTTCAACCCTTAAGTGAATGACTTGATTTTAGATAAATAATGGGAAAACGGTCTCTAGACCATTTGGAGGATGTCCAAATGATCCCAAGACCGTTTGGGGTCAGGTCATGACCCAATTGAATGATGGTTCTATGGGTTCAACATCAATTAGGCCCATGTTAATGCATGTTGAAGGGTGATCGATTCCAAACCCTAATCCAATCAATCCAAACCGTTTAGAGACCAATTGAGGATCAATTCAGTAAGGATTGACCTAATTGACTCAATTGATGAGTGTCTAACCTTTGCATGATCGATTCAAGGGTTCAACCTTGGAAACCCTAACTCAATTGGATAGGTTGAGGCACTTTTCTGTCCATGCGGTTTTGAGGGTGTTTGGACCAAACGGTCTCAAGACCGTTTGGGTCAAAATAGTCTCAAGACCGTTTGGGTCCAAATAGTCTCAAGACCGTTTGGGACCAAACGATCCCAAACCGTTTGATGGCCATGCGGTTTCAAGATCGATTTTTCCATGCGATTTCAAAAGTCGAAGTTGCCGAAATGATCAACAAGACCAAACAGTCTTCACCTCACCTAGGGCAAATGGTATTGATAGTGTACCTAGCCATGTGGTCTTGAAAGTCAAAGGAACCAAATGATCAACAACTCCATGCGGTTTCAAAACCGTTTGGTGGTTGAAAGTGCAAAACTGTTTGGGGTCTATTAAGGTCAAGATTGTTTGATGCCTTAGGGGTCAAGATGGTTTAGTAGTTGATTAACCTAAACCCTAAAGGTACCTAAAGTGATTAAGGGAACAAGTAATTAGTTGATTGATGCATGTTATGATCAATGGTGAACATTACAAAAGTACCCTTAGTGGGATAGTGTGACTAATACCCCCTTAATCAAGCAAACCCTAATGACCATAATGGGGATGACATGACTTATGTTATCAAGGTTGATTTGACCTAACCTAATCCAGAGAGATGTAATAGTAAGAGGAGAGAGAAGACTCCTAATATGAATGAGAATCAAGTAACATACTTCCAACATGTATGAATACACATAATTAGGGTATGATCCTTCGTAGTGAGATCATGGAAACCCTAATTATGGTGATTAATGACTCTTAACTTAATAGAAGGCATTAATGAAAGTAATCTTCATACATGATGATGGTATGACCTCAATTCACTGTAATGTGAATAGTAAACCCTGATTCTAGGGTAATATCATGTAATGTGAATAGTAAACCCGAATCTAGGGTGATATGATGAAATGAACAGTAAACCCTAATTCTGGGTTATGCTTTTAAGCATGAAACTTCATGATTGAAGTATGAAATAAGGAATCATTATTCCTAATTAAGATGAAGGGGTTGAATAACCCTAATTGAATTGAATAGGGAAAACCTAACCCTATTAAGGGCATAGTGGTACAACCCTTGAGTTGAAAGGGTTATCTCTGTTTTGTAATATGCTGATATAGAGATAAATTGCCTTTTATCAAATGTATTAACCATGAAGGTTTTTATGAAATGGTGCTCATAGCCAGGTAAGGGTTATGATGTCATATTCATCAAGAGCACTGTATAAGCTTTTAGAGTAATGATATACTATGTTGCTTAATAAGTGGTAACCTATGCGAATTATCTACATTGTTACAATAAAGGTCATGTTGTTAAATGACTTGATGACTATATGTCACTTGATAACAAGTGTTATGACGATCTGAGGGTTTGAACACCCATATTTCTGAATCATAATGAGGATATGGTTAGGGATTGATATCCCAATGATAACTGATGTGAAATGAACTTGATACATTTAGTATTCTTCTTTTATAGCAGTTGTTTTAATGGTTTATGTTTGAAAACATGCCTGATGCTAAAAGAATGCTATAATCTACTTAAATAATCGAGTATAATGATATCATGTAGAGCCCTGATCATAGATCCATCATTGTCAGTAGTTTAATGATGGTGAAACAGGTTTTCCTAAGGTAACTCCTGGAGAACATACTTTTGAGTATGTTGGGGTTATGGACGCGAATATCCTTACGTCCTAATGTAGGAATTGATGTGAGATGTACCTTAATCTCTCAATACTTCATTATATGTTTATGCTGGGATGATGTATCACTAATCTTCCGATGATGTTGTTAATACCACATCGGTGTGAGATAAACATGAAATCCCTTGATGGTGAAGAGAGTACAGAATGCCACTGTAACTCTAATAGCGAAGTTTCCAGAATACCCTAGAAATCTATTATAGCAGAGACACAGGATGTTCTACATGGTGATCCTCATACTGACTGAGGAAGATGAGGTCATAGGAATCCGACTCTTCTGATGACCTATGTATGGTACCGATTGTGATTTCATAATGGTCGGTTGGAGTATGAGAGGTGTGACTCATCTTCTCAGGGCATAATAATGTTTGAAAAACATAATCAGTCGTGTAGCATAACTGCTTAGGTTGAACTACGAGAAACAATAATTGATGATACATTGTTTAGAATATTCTAGTTGAATAACTAGTATACATGTTCTTCATATTCCTTATTGAGATATGCCTTGATATTCAATTAAGTTATAATTGAAATGATTGCCTAAGAGAATGCTGCTTTACTTAATTTTTAAACCTGTTGTTGAATATTTAAAGTTTTATTGCTTATTGTTATCTCTTTATTGCAATAACAAAGCTTCTGGCGGAGAGTTATAACTCTGGCTGGGGCAATTATTCAAATTGTCACACCGCCGTGGGATTCGACTTTTTAGGTAGACGTCGAGGATGGAGGAACCCATCTGAGGGTGAGCAACAACAGCAACAGCAACATCATCAGGGACATCAGTGATTCTCAGGTGGAGACATTATCTATCAAGTCTTGTAGATAGTATGCCCTATGTGTCGTCTCTGTACTCTCGGGTCCTAGGAGTCAGTAGATGTTTAAAGTAGATCTGAGATTTTTGGCTTAATGCCTCGAGATTTGTGTATCTTGCTTTATACAGATAATAGAGCAATTGATGTGGTAATCACTCGAGATGTGATTTTGCAGAAATGTAATGATGAATCATGTTGTAAACAACTTATCTTGTTGCTTTATGAAAAGGTCTTGTTGTTTAAAGATCTCTTTCCAAAAACTTTTAATTTTTAGTGATTTTTAATAATTCCACTGCTAGTTAATTGCTTCCACATTCGTTGATCTGGTTTGGTGATTCGGTCACTACAATTTCGTGGTATCAGAGCTCTAGATTCACTGAGTCTACAAAGACATAGGACTTAGGATGTCGAGTCTATTCTAGTGTCTTCTAGTATATCTAATAGTGTCTTCTTCTCCTCAGGAGAAGAAGATAAAACTAAATATGTCTGGACCTCACGAAGAACATGTTGCGGAGAGTAGTGCTGCTGTACGAAGAAGAGGTGCAAGAGAACTAGATAGAGAAGCAGCTGTGCCTGAACCACCCCAGTTCAATCCAACTGACATGAGGAACCGAGCCGTCCAAACCATGTTTGGGCAGTTTATGACTACCATGACACACATAACTGATAGGATGCCTTTACCTGCACCTGAAGCACCTATCCATTCTGAAGAACAAGGAATCAGTAAGACGTTTGAACAACTTCGCCGAGTTGGAGCCACAGAGTATGCTGGAACAGCTAACCCAGCAGATGCTGACATGTGGTTAACTAAACTAGAGAAGGCCTTTAGAATCTTGAACATCCCAGAAGCTGAGAAGGTTAAACATGATGTATATCTTCTCAAGGGGAGTGCTGGTCATTGGTGGACCATGGAAGAACAGAAGAGACCTGTTGTAGAGATTGCATGGGAAGCTTTCCGATGGGAATTTATCAACAAATATTTCCCTAAGACATTTCTGGATGAGAAAATCTCTCAGTTTGAGAGGTTAAGGAAAGGTCCGATGAACATTAGCGAGTATGAGGCTAAGTTCATGGAGCTGTTGCGGTTCTGTCCGTACATGGCAGCTACAGATGAAGAAAGAATTAGGCATTTCGAGAAAGGGTTAAACGCTGAGTTGACTACTCCTGTGTCTTTCCTAGAGAACAGAGAAAGGTTTTCTACCTTCGTGTAGTCTGTCAGAAGGATAGAGATGTCTATAGCAGAGAAGAGACAGACCCAGAACAAGAGGATGTATCCCTAGTTCCAAGGATCTTCATCCAGAGATTTCAAGAGACCTAGGTTTTCTGTGCCTACACCACCGCCTAGACCCAGTACTCAGACACAGTGGATGTCGAATAGGGGTAGAGGATGAAGCCTACTACTAGAAGGAGCTCGCAGTTCAACATCTATGTCGGTTACAGGACCACCTAAACCAAAACAACTGAATAAAAGTTATTATATATGTGGGAAGATGGGACATCTGATGAAAGACTGCAGAGCCAGAGAGGTGAGTGTAACTCAACCCCAGAGGTAGAGTCAGCAAGGATCGCAAAGGAGACAGTTTCTAGGAGGAGCTAGAGGACGTGGACAAATGTCTCAAGCTGGATCATCGGCACCGAATCAACCACAAGCAACAACAAGGTTTTATGCGATGAATCCACCTGATGTAGTGATCAACCCTCGGGTTGTGGCAGGTCAGATGGAATTATTATATTCTGATATGTCTACATCCTGCATTGTATCTTTTTTGATTGATCCAGGTGCTACACACTCCTTTATCACTCATTGATTCTTGACTACAACTTGACTACAAGTTATAGAGCAGATAGTTTGTTGCTAGAAACTCCGTTGATGGGGTCTTCTGTGCTGCAGGAGGTATGTTCTCCCTGTATCCTTTTCTTTTCTGAACTTCACATTCAAGTGGAACTTATGCCACTTGAGATGCATGGATTTGATATAATCCTTGGGATGGATACCTTGGAAAGGTATAAGGTTGTTTTGGATTGTGAATCCAAGCAAGTTGTGTTTGCTGATGATAGTGACACATGGATCTTTCAAGGAGATAGAAAAAATCTACCCACCTGTCTTGTGTCAGTTATGGTGGCTGAGAAGATGATGAGGCAAGGATGTTATGCATTCCTGGCCCATGTGGTAGATACTACCATGGATAGTCCTAACCCTACCGAAGTTCCTGTAGTTAGGGAATTTGAAGATGTATTTCCTGAAGAACTTCCAGGTGTGCCACCGCCTCGGGAAATTGATTTTGAAATCAATTTGATTCCAGACACACAACCAATAGCACAAACACCTTATAGGATGGTGCCTGCTGAGATGGCAGAACTCAAGAAACAACTGCAAGAGTTTCTTGAGAAGGGTTTCATCCGACCGAGTACTTCGCCTTGGGGTGCTCCGGTCCTCTTCGTTAAAAAGAAAGACAGATCAATGCAGTTGTGCATTGATTATATACAGCTAAATAAAGTGACAATAAAGAACAAGTACCCTCTGTCGAGGATTGATGATCTTTTTGACCAGTTGTGTGGTGCAACCGTCTTCTCAAAGATAGATTTGAGATCAGGATATCATCAAATTCATATTAAGGATAGTGACATACCCTAGTCTACCTTCAAGACAAGGTATGGTCACTATGAGTTCACAGTTATGTCGTTTGGACTAACAAATGCACCAGCTGCATTTATGGAGTTCATGAATAGAATCTTCCAACCTTTTCTCGATCAGTGTGTTGTCTTTATAGATGACATTCTGATCTATAGTACAGATGCTCAACATCATGAACAACATCTTCCTCATGCTCTAACTTTGCTAAGGGAACACAAGCTATATGCTAAGTTTAGCAAGTGTGAGTTCTGGTTACCTGAAGTATCTTTCCTTGGACACATGATATCTGCCTTGGGTATTCGTGTTGACCCTAAAAAGGTAGAATCTGTTCTACAATGGGAGCAGCCGAAGACACCAACGGAAATCTGTAGCTTCTTAGGGTTGGGTGGCTATTATCGAAGGTTCATTAAGAACTTTAGTTCCATAGCCTTACCCTTGACTAAGTTGACCAGGAAGGATGTTCCTTTTGTTTGGAGTGATAAGTGTCAGCAATCCTTCCAGCTGTTGAAGGAGAGGTTAACAAGTGCACCTGTTCTTGTGTTACCTGAGCAAGGGAAATGATACATAGTTTTCTGTGATGCCTACAAGAATGGACTTGGATGTGTGTTGATGCAGGATAAGAAAGTGATTTCTTTTGCTTCCCTACAGCTTAAGAAACACGAGGAGAATTATCCGACACACGATTTAGAACTAGCTGCTGTGGTCCATGCCTTGAAAATCTGGAGACACTATCTCTATGGAGAGACATTCCAGATTTTCACTGATCATAAGAACCTGAAGTACATCTTTTCTCAGCATGAGCTTAACATGAGGCAACGCTGCTGGATGGAGTTAATCAAGGACTACGATTGTACAATTTATTACCATCCAGGGAAGGCCAATGTGGTTGTTGATGCTTTGAGTAGGAAATTAGCAACACCAACCTTAGATAGAGCATAACTAAATTCCTTAGTATGCTCTAGGAGAGATATGCTTATCTCCTTAAGGAAAGACAATGTACAGCTGAAAGTATCATTGTTAGCCATGTTGTTAGCTGAGATGCATATAAAACCTACTCTGAGAGAGTAGATCAAGGAGGCACAACAAGTTGATGCTGCAATTCAACAGATCAGATCAGAGTATGGTGATGAGAAACAAGATGGTTTCCATGACTCAGATGACCTAGTATCCTGTTATCATGGTAGGATGATAGTGCTGGATGTGGATAACTTGAGGAAGTTAGTCCTGGAAGAAGCTCATTCTTTGATGTATGCTATGCATCCAAGAAGCACCAAGATGTATCGAAACTTGAAAGATATGTATTGGTGGCCTGGAATGAAGATGGACGTTGCAGAGTTTGTTATGCAGTGTCCTGTGTGTCAGCAGGTTAAAGATGAACACCAAAAGCCTGTAGGAACAATGCAACCTTTTCCCATACCACAATGGAAGTGGGATCATGTAACCATGGACTTTGTTGTTGGCCTACCCAGGACGAGCAAAGGGCATGATTCCATTTGGGTAATAGTTGATAGGTTGACAAAGACAACACATTTCTTGCCTGTCAAAATGACCTATTCTGCTGAGAAGCTAGCATAGTTGTATGTTGAAGAGATAGTGTGACTGCACGGAGTCCCAGTCACCATTGTTTCCGACAGAGGTCCCCAATTTATGATTCATTTTTGGGAGCGACTTCACAAAGCTTTAGGCACACATTTAAGGTTTAGTACAACCTTTCATCCTCAGACTGATGGATAGTCAGAAAGGACTATACAGACCTTTGAGGACTTGCTTAGAGTGTATGTTCTTCAGTTTACAAGGAGTTGGGATCTACACCTAAGCTTGATAGAGTTTGCCTATAACAATAGCTATCAACATAGCATTGACATGGCACCTTATGAAGCTTTGTATGGCAGACATTGTAGATCACCCCTATGTTGGTATGAAACTGGTGAATATCAGCTGTTAGGTCCTGATCTTGTGCAGCAGACCACAGAAAAGATTAAAGTAATACAACAACAGATAAAGACTGCACAGGATAGGCAGAAGTCTTACGCTGATAAGCGTCGTAGACCTTTAGAATTCCAAGTTGGAGACAGAGTGTACCTCAAAGTCTCACCTTGGAAAGGAGTTCTGAGATTTGGAAGGAAAGGGAAGTTAGCTCCTAGGTTTATGGGGCCTTATCCAATCATTGAACGGATTGGAAGAGTAGCCTATAAGCTAGAGTTACCACCAGAGTTATAGAGGTTACACCATGTGTTTCACATTTCTATGCTGAGGAAATGTCACCCTGATACAGAATCAGTTTTGCAACCTATGGAAGTAGAATTGAATGAGTATATATCTTATGAGGAAGGACTAGTGTCAATCCTTGATAAAAGAATTAAAAAGTTGAAAAAGAAAGACATAAGTCTTGTGAAAGTCCTCTGGAATCACCGTGGTGTTGAAGAAGCCACATGGTAACTAGAGGAAGAAATGAGGAGGAAATACCCTGCTCTTTTCCCTTAATATGTTTTGTTGATTTTGGGGACGAAATCCTTATAAGGGGTGGATAATTTGTAACTGTTGGTATGTATGCCCATAGAGCAAGTAATGTGATGATTGTAATGGGATACTTTGTAAATGATTTGAATAATAATAAAGGCAATTTCAAATCTATATGTTTAAACTATTTCTGAGATGATGGTGTAACATGATAGATGTCTAAAGAATTGTTCTACTCAATGACGTATGCTTTTGGGTTGAGGACCTAAATGATGAGATCATACGGATGTTAAGAGTATACATTCTTGTTTGGTCCCTAGTCAATTGTTATTGTGGAAATAACCATAGACATCAATAACACTAAAGACTAGATTGTGTGTTGGTTGATGACAAAATCTCATTAGTCATGATATAGTGATACCAAACCAAGTACATAGGTACTTGTTAGAGAACAAGGTACCAGACAGACCCACTGTGAGAGTGACACATAGAACCATGACTTGGTAGTCAGAGTCAGCTCTCACAGTGATGGTGGTGAGTGTGATTCTTAGACCTGAAATCACTACACTCAACACATGTCGTTGGGTACACTTTGACATCATCAAACGCAATCCTGAAACATGGGTTGTTATAAAGGTGATGATTGGGTGGCTTTGACACATGGGGATTTTGAGGGGTGAGTGATAGATATGGGATTTGTCCCGCCTGAGGGAGTTTGATATCCTTGGCCACTTGATGAGTAGGATTGAGAAAGGCATGCGCATGCACGTGTGAATCAATATGTGATACTGATGTCACACACATCTCATTCAGTCTACTCTGAGATCAAGGAAATGAATGAACGTTGACAGGATGACTGTTCCATGCCTCGAGTTCATTCAGGACATCAGTGACAAAGGAATTATACATTCACTGTAACACCATTCACAGATTGTAGGATTGAAAGTTGTTCTCCAACTTTCTATTTCACTTGGGTAGCACTGATGTGTGACTAGGCACCGCTCTTTGCTTGTGAAGTCATAAGTGTTATGGACTTTCACTGCCAACGTGAAATGGACCTACAGGGTCACACACATAGGATTTAACCTGGAAGAGGAGTTTTGTCTACAAGCAATGTTTAGATTGATTACTAAAGGAGTTTAGTAGTTCAATTAAACACTCAATTAATTGATAGCTCAATGTCATAGAGTTCAAGGTGTTGGACTGATTGATTAGAGTATCAGATTGATTGAAACTGCAATTGACTGATTCTGCACAATTTGCACTCCCAACCGATCGGCTCATGTGATGAACTGATCGGCTGAGCTTGGTGAACCGATCGGCTCAAGTGTTGAGCCGATCGTCTCATGGATAGGGTGAACGATTGCTTCAAGTGTTGAAACGATCGATTCAACTGGTGCAACCGAGCAAGTTGGGAAAGTAAGATTGGTGAGAACTTTCCTTGTGTTTCACTTGCCCAATTTGATTGGAACAAGGATTGGTATGCGATACCAATTAGAAACAAAAGAAGGAAAGTCAATCAGGAACTGATCAAGACCACGAACTGGCCGGTTCAGAAGTGAACCGACCGGCTCATGGGTCCCAACCGATCGGTTGAGGTGTCAACCGACCGGCTCAGATCCCCAACCGACCATTTCAGTTGTGAAACGATCGGTTCAGGTTGCGAGTTGGTTGTTTTTTGTGGAAAATATCGAACCCTTCAACTCCTGCTTTAGTCCCGCATTGCCCGGGATGGAGAACCCTGTCCCATGACTCTCTTATATATAGGGGTATTGGGGGCTTCTCAAAGTACAACTCAGTGCTAGCCGGTTTCTCTGCAAAGTTGTCGTTCTCTCTGGTTTTGGTAACTGAGAGAGCCCGAGCAAGTGCTACCCGAAAAGGGAGGCACAACAAGGGAAAGACAACTGCAGTTGCAACTGGCAGTAGGAGAGTGAGTTGGTGACTAGTACGCCAACAGGAGGGTGCGACTCCTTCCGGTTCCTTGTGCGACAAGGAGATCGGAGTTCCAGGCAGTCTGTGTGGATGACTATAAAGGTGGGAGACCTCTGTCGCTCGGAGGACAACTGTCAATCCCGACAGTCCCGATGAGACCAGGAGTCTACAGTCCCAGTGCGACTAGGAGCTGCACAGACACCGTCCAAGATTGGAGGTGAAGACCACGCAAGGCGCGAGGTACTGTTGCCGAGCAAGCCTCGGGACAAGGTATGCATCCACAAATCATCTTTCCTATTGTATCAACGTTGATGCGATTCCTTTTGTTCTAGGTTTTGGGGAGAAAATTTTTTGTTTCCGCTGCTTCTCTGCCTCCTCTAAAACCCAATAGTGGTATCAGAGCCACGTCAACCACTCTATATTTTAGGATTATCGATATGATTGATTTTGGTTTGTCGCCTTTATTTATTGCATGCGATGCGAATAAAATTGGCTTTATGCATGTCTAATCCACAAATCCCAAATATACATATATGATATGTAATATTAATGCACTCGATACGCGTCACCCTTAAACGAGTTTTGTGGTGGATGTGTAGCATGGTTATGGCCTATAAACCCTATATCTGTGTGTGGTTGTATGTGGTTGCTTGCATCTCGGTCTGCGCACCGGTTCCCCTTCTTTTCCTACCTTCGCTCCCCCTGAATGTAACTCAGGGTTTCACAATTCAATTGTAAATAGGATAGATTTTATTTCATGTTATGTCAAAGAACGGCGGACGACCTGAGACGATCAGTTCAAGGTGTGAACCGATCGGTTGGTGATCCAGACGGCCGGTTTGAGGAGCGAGACGAGCGGGTGGTGACCTGAGGAGATGCACGATGACTGGTGAACTAATCGGCTGGAGGTGCCAGTCGATCGGCTGGTGACACCCCAGCGACCAACTTGATGGTGAGCCGATCAATCATGGAGATGAGCTGATCAAACCCAGAAAGGCAGGCACATATTTCATCTTGTACAGGTTGCATGTGATGTAGACCTAGATGACCATGATTCCTCTTGGCTCGAGGAATCACAATAGGATGGCCATAATCATTGCATTTTATCATTTTGCATTTTTTTCTGTGGGATATAGCATGTATATGATACGTACTATATATTGTGGTGATTGGATATGTATATGTATATAAAAACCAAATCCCTTATTAAATATTAAGTTTTAGATGCCTTCTAAATGTGACACACGTGAAAAGCTTGATCGACCAAGTGTGGGAACGCCCAAGCGTGGTGCACCATCTATCTTTTGGAAGTGTGAAGGATGAATGTGTGGGTCTGCCCAAGCAGGGTGCATGTTCATCGTGTTGGCTTTGGGTCGGACTTAACAAGGTGACCTAGATAGGATCTAGCACCTTGAGGCATGGAGATGATCATGGCAAGGAGTTGCATATGACATCTTTCAAGAGTTGCATATGATGCAATTGGCAAGAGTTTCCTACCTGAAAGGTCTGAGTTGTGGGTGACAGCCCAAGTTGGTCCATGGATCAGAGGATTTCAGGATCTTAACCCACTAGAAGATTGTACGCTGCAATCTTCCGAATTGATGGTGAGGGCTGTCAATTTGAGTCAAAATAGTGGGAGCGGTAATTAATTAAAGGCCTAATTAACTATCGTCAAATTTTATTCAAATCAAATCAAAAGGAGTTTTGACAAATGCAATTTTCTCTTGTAGAATGGCAAAAGAATCATCTTTTAAAATGGGCAAATTAATTGAGAATAAATTCCATAACTGGTTGAGGATTGTGAGAAGTGTTCTGCACAATCCAGATATAACAGGAGCCTTTGAATCCACTCTATGTATGTTTAATGCATTGGTGAAGAAGAAAGAAAGTTCATGGATAGATATCAATGGAACGAAAGGTAAGGGAGAGAAGGGTTCTCTTTCCAAACCAATTTCTTCTACATGGAGAGGATGGAAGGAATGATGGAAGAAGAAGTCAGAGATAGAGATCTCTACTTCTGGTGTATATGTGATAGAGATTAACTTTACTACTTCTTCATCATGGGTACTTGATACCAGATGCAGATCTCACATTTGTTCAAATGTGAAGGATCTTAAGAGAAGTAGGCCTTTAGGGAAAGGCGAGGTTGAACTATGTGTTGCCAATGGGGCAAGAGTTGCTGCCAGTGCCATAGGAACCTATGAGTTAACTCTACCAAGTGGGCTAATAATAGAGTTGAAGAACTGCTATTATGTACCTGCCATAAATAGGAATATCATTTCCGTCTCTTGTTTGGACAAGGATGGATTTGAATTTCTTATTAAGAATGGAAATTGTTCTATTTCTAAAGATGTGATCTTTTATGGAAGTGCCCCAATGTCTTATGGTCTATACTTGATAGATTTGGAGACAAGTATATACAACGTAAACACCAAAAAGCAAAAATTCAACAACTCAAACAAAACATATCTTTGGCATTGTCGTCTAGGGCACATAAATGAGAAGCGCATTTCTAGACTCCATAAAGATGGTTATCTAGACTCTTTTGATTATGAATCAATAGAGACATGTGAATCTTGTTTGTTGGGCAAGATGATCAAGACTCCCTTTTCAGGTAAAGGTGAGAGAGCTAGTGATCTATTAGGACTCATACATACTGATGTATGTGGGCCTTTTAGAACTAATGCCAGAGGTGGGTATCAGTACTTCATTACCTTTACCAATGACTTCAGTAGGTATGGCTATGTGTACCTAATGAAACATAAGTCAGAAACCCTTGAAAGGTTCCAGGATTTCATGAATGAAGTACATAACCAACTTGGTAAAATAATTAAGGCACTTTGATCCGATCGAGGTGGAGAATACTTAAGCCAGGAGTTTGAGGACCTTCTGTGAGCCCGTGGTATTGTATCACAATGGACTCCGCCTGGAACACCATAGCATAATGGTGTGTCTGAAAAAAGGAATCGCACATTGTTGGATATGGTGCGATCAATGATGAGTTTTACTGATCTTCCAATTTCTTTCTGGGGTTATGCTCTTGAAACCATCACGTTTACACTTAACCGAGTACCATCTAAATCGGTTCAAAAGACACCATATGAGATATGGACTAGGAAGCGTCCCGATTTGTCTTTTCTGAAGATTTGGGGTTGTGAGGCTTATGTTAGGAAAATGTTTCCTGATAAGCTTGGACCCAAATCTGATAAATGTTATTTTGTTGGATACCCCAAGGAAATGAGGGGATATTATCTATACCACCCTACTGACAACAAAGTGTTTGTTGCCAGGATAGCTATGTTCCTAGAAAAGGAATTTATTTCCAAAAGAAACAGTGGGAGGAAAATAGAGCTTGAAGAGGTTCAAGCCCAACACGAAAACATTGAACCGATAGATGTACAAGAGGAAAATGGAGATTCACAAGGTGTTGTGAGATCTCATTCTCCTCTTGTAACACAAGGACCTCGTAGATCTAGTAGGACCCGCCTTGAACCTGAGAGGTTTGGATACCTTGTGACTCAGGAAGGTGGTGAGTTGATCATAGATGATGATCCAACTACCTACGTAGAGGCTATGGAGGGACCAGATTCTGAGAAATGGCTTGAAGCCATGACATCCGAGATGGAATCCATGTACAACAAAGTATGGACTTTGGTGGAACCACCTGAAGGGGTAAAACCCATAGGGTGCAAGTGGGTCTTTAAGAAGAAGACCGACATGGATGGCAATGTGCAAACTTATAAAGGCAGATTGGTTGCTAAGGGATTTCAACAAGTTCAAGGTGTTGACTATGACGAAACCTTTTCTCCAGTTTCCATGATTAAGTCCATCAGGATCATGCTTGCTATTGCAACTTATTACGACTATGAGATTTGGCAGATGGATGTTAAAACCGCATTCCTTAACGGGAATATAAATGAGGATGTGTACATGACACAACCTGAAGGTTTTATAGATCCAAAGAATGCCAATAAAGTCTATAAGCTGCAAAGGTCAATCTATGGATTGAAGCAAGCATCTCGGAGTTGGAATATTTGATTTGATGAGGAAGTAAAAGTGTTTGGCTTTATTCAAAATGAAGATGAACCTTGTGCGTACAAGAAGGTTAGTGGGAGCTCAACCACATTCCTCATATTGTATGTGGATGACATACTATTGATGGGGAATGATGTCTTAGCCTTAGAGAAGGTAAAGACTTAGCTTGGGAATACTTTCTCAATGAAGGACTTGGGAGAAGCATCCTACATTCTAGTAATTAATATCTATAGAGATAGATCTAGAAGGCTTCTCGGACTAAGTCAGAGCACGTACATCGACAAAGTGCTAAAGCGGTTCAGCATGGAGAACTCAAAGAGAGGCAACGTCCCCATGCTACATGGAGTCACCATCTCTAGAGCTCAATGTCCCCAATCTTGTGAAGAGAGGGAGCGTATGAATGGGATCCCATATGCATCAACCATCGGATCCATCATGTATGCTATGTTGTGCACACACCCAGATGTCTCGTATGCTCTCAGCATGATGAGCAGGTACCAGTCAGATCCCAGGGATGCTCACTGGACAGCCGTGAAGAACATCATCAAGTACTTGTGAAGGACTAAGGATCAGTTTCTTGTTTATGGTGGAGAGGAAGAGCTGGTTGTAAAGGGTTACATCGATGCAAGCTTCCAAACCGATAAAATTAATTACAGATCACAGTCAGGATTTGTGTTTTGCCTTAATAATGGAGCTGTGAGCTGGAAGAGTTCCAAGCAAGAAATAGTTGCCGATTCTACTACAGAGGCCGAGTATATTACTGCTTCACATGCAACAAAGGAGGATGTGTGGATCAGGAAGTTCATTTCTGAACCTGGTGTAGTTCCCAGTAGCTGTGATGCAATTGAGCTTTATTGTGACAATAATGGACCTATTACACAAGCTAAGGAGCCCATATCACATCAGCGATCCAAGCATATACTGCGACGCTTCCATCTCATACGAGAGATCGTACAACGAGGAGATGTGAAGATTTGCAGAGTACCAACTGAAGACAACATAGCTGATCCACTGACTAAGGCCTTTTCTCAGCAGAAGCATGATGGTCATGCTAGGTCATAAGGATTGAGGTTCCTTGGTGACTGGCTCTAAGTGCAAGTGGGAGTCTATTGGTATGTATGCCCATAGAGCAAGTCATGTGATGATTGTAATGGGATACTTTGTAAATGGTTTGAATAATAATAAAGGCAATTTCCAATCTATATGTTTAAACTGTTTCTGAGATGATGGTGTAACATGATAGATGTCTAAAGAATTGTTCTACTCAATGACGTATGCTTTTGGGTTGAGGACCTAAACGATGAGATCATACGGATGTTAAGAGTATACATTCTTTTTTGGTCCCTAGTCGGTTGTTATTGTGGAAATAACCATAGACATCAATAACACTAAAGACTAGATTGTGTGTTGGTTGATGACAGAATCTCATTAGTCATGATATAGTGATATCAAACCGAGCACATATGTACTTGTTAGAGAACAAGGTACCAGACAGACCCACCGTGAGAGTGACACATGGAACCATGACTTGGTAGTCACAGTCAGCTCTCAGAGTGATGGTGGTGAGTGTGATTCTTAGACCTGAAATCACTACACTCAACACATGTCGTTGGGTACACTTTGACATCATCAAACGCAGTCCTGAAACATGGGTTGTTATAAAGGTGATGATTGGGTGGCTTTGACACATGGGGCTTTTGAGGGGTGAGTGATAGATATGGGATTTGTCCCTCCTGAGGGATTTTGATATCCTTGGCCACTTGATGAGTAGGACTGAGAAAGGCATGCGCATGCACGTGTGAATCAATATGTGATATTGATGTCACACACATTTCACTCAGTCTGCTCTGAGATCAAGGAAATGAATGAACGTTGACAGGATGACTGTTCCATGCCTTGAGTTCATTCAAGACATCAGTGACAAAGGAATTATACATTCACTGTAACACCATTCATGGATTGTAGGATTGAAAGTTGTTCTCCAACTTTCTATCTCACTTGGGTAGCACTGATGTGTGACTAGGCACCACTCTTTGCTTGTGAAGTCATAAGTGTTATGGACTTTCACTGCCAACATGAAATGGACCTGTAGGGTCACACACATAGGATTTAACCTGGAAGAGGAGTTTTGTCCACAAGAAATGTTTAGATTGATTACTAAAGGAGTTTAGTAGTTCAATTAAACACTCAATTAATCGATAGCTCAATATCATAGAGTTCAAGGTGTTGGACTGATTGATTAGAGTATCGGATTGATTGAAACCGCAATTGACTAATTCTACACAATCTGCACTCCCAACCGATCGACTCATGTGATGAACTGATCAGCTGAGCTTGGTGAACCGATCGGCTCAAGTGTTGAGTCGATCGGCTCATGGACAGGGTGAATGATTGCTTCAAGTGTTGAAACGATCGATTCAACTGGTGCAACCAAGCAAGTTGGGAAAGTAAGATTGGTGAGAATTTTCCTTGTGTTTCACTTGCTCAATTTGATTGGAACAAGGATTGGTATTCGATACCAATTAGAAAAAAAGAAGGAAAGTCACTGGGAACTGATCAGGACCACAAACCGACCGGTTCAGAAGTGAACCGACCAGCTCATGGGTCCCAACCGATCAGTGGCTCAGATCCCGAACCGATCATTTTAGTTGTGAAACGATCGGTTCAGGTTGCGAGTTGGTTGTTTTTTGTGGAAAATCTTGAACCCTTCTACTCCTGCTTTAGTCCCGCATTGCCCGGGATGGAGAACCCTATCCCATGACTCGCCTATATATAGGGGTATTGGGGGCTTCTCAAAGTACAACTCAGTGCAAGCCGGTTGCTCTGCAAAGTTGTCGTTCTCTCTGGTTTTGGTAACTGAAAGAGCCCGAGCAAGTGCTACCCGAAAAGGGAGGCACAGTAAGGGAAAGACAACTGCAGTTGCAACTGGCAGCAAGAGAGTGAGTTGGCAACTAGTACACCAACAGGAGGGTGTGATTCATTCCGGTTCCTTGTGCGACAAGGAGATCGGAGTTCCAGGCAGTCCGTGTGGACGACTGCAGAGGTGGGAGACCTTTGTCTCTCGGAGGACAACTGTCAATCCCGACAGTCTCGGTGAGACCAGGAGTCTACAGTCCCGGTGCGACCACGAGCTGCACAGACACCGTCCAAGACTGGAGGTGAAGACCGCGCAAGGCGCGAGGTAATGTCGCCGAGCCAACCTCGGGACATGGTATGCATCCACAAACCATCTTTCCTATTTTATAGACGTTGACACGATTCCTTTTGTTCTGGGTTTTGGGGAGAAAATTTTTTTTCCGCTGCTTCTCTGCCTCCTCTAAAACCCAACAGTAACATCCCTGACCTGGGTTATGAACTAACCCTAGGTGTTTTGCTTAAATATGTGATTAGATGCTTGTGGTTTTCTGTTGATATGTAATTAAAGACTCCTAAGGAAGATATATTTCCATTTCTGTCCTTTTTGAATACTGTTGTAATATTGTTTTGTTAAAAATGGACTAATGTGCAAATTACCCAATTAGAGGGGTTAACTTGCAAATTGCACATGTTAAGATGTTCCTCTGATAATAAGACATCATGAGAATGAATATGATGTAGTGATATGGATTCTCCAAGCTTGGGCACTAAGATATAGTTTGTAGAGCAATCCATGTGCTTTAAAACCTAGTTTTCGTGTAAAGTGCAATTTACCCAAAACATAGGGTGCAACATGTGAAATATACCATCTAGAGTATCTCTCATGACTCTTGGCATCAAGTAGAGCAAAGATAATGAGGAGGGCGCCTCATTTGAATAATCAAATAAGAAAGATAACCTTTATATTTAAATAATCAAGTTTTATGCAAAATGACCCTTTTATGGATGCAATTTAGTAATGTGTTTGGCTTCTATTCCTCTAAACCTTGGATAAGGGAGGATTTTTGCTTAAGGGAAGAAGGGAGAAATGTGTCCAAGGAGGGGGAGAAGGACTTATTTGAGAAATAAGGAAACAATCCTCTTTGCCTTGAAAATATACCCAAAATATATAAGTACATCTTTTTCACAAAGCAAGGGATCATTTCCCTTCATTCCTCTTCTTATCTTCTTACTTTGGCCAACTAAGGAAAAGCTCAGGAGCAGAGGAAGACGACCAAGTTGGTTTGGGCAAGTTTTAACCATCACTTAGCTCGAATTCATGGAGGAAACCCTAGTACCAGGTTGGTTTGTTAGTCTTTCTTAAACAACTCTTCTTTCTAGCCATCTTCTCCACCCAAATCTTGAGGAACGAACCTTGGATGACCTGTGGATCTCAAGCCACAATTAAAGATACGAATCTTGGAGCTCTGGATCAGTCCTAGAGGCGGGTTTTATAACTCTAACCCATAAAATTTTGCTTATGCATCTTCTTTCTATGAAAACGTTGCTTAATCTCCTTTCTTAGACACTTCCATGTGTTCTTGCAACCAAATCCGTGAAAAATAGTCCATGTTCTTGAGGTAGAAGAGGATGGCGTTATTTCCAAGGTTCATCCTAATCTTACTTTAGCAAACGGTCCTCCACCTCTTGCCCAAACGGTTTGCAAAACCGTTTGGAAGCAAACGGTTTCAAAACCGTTTGAGAGCAAACGGTTTCGCAAGAACGTTTGGGAGCAACCGGTCCAAGACCGTTTGGATGAGTTGACCAACCGTTGACCGTTTGGAGATCTTCTGTACACATTATGGACTAATCACCCACCAAGAATCATCATCTAATTCCAAGAAAATCATCAATTGAAGGCACCTTAGTCACCTAAACCCTAATCGGGTTTATTGCTGATTTCAATGATGCAATTATGTTGAAGTTTGGGTTGAGTGGCCCAAACGGTTTCAAAACTGTTTGGGGATCAGCCAAACGGTCTCAAGACCATTTGGTGATCACCCAAGACTGTTTGGAGGTCTAGGGTTAAGTGGGGTTGACCAATTGAGGGTCCAATCATATCACGTTGTTGAGTAATTAAATGCTGATTTTGTGACCTAATCTAGGGTTCAACCCTTAAGTGAATGACTTGATTTTTGATAAATAATGGGCAAATGGTCTCTAGACCATTTGGAGGATGTGCAAATGATCCCAAGACCGTTTGGGGTCAGGTCATGACCCAATTGAATGATGGTTGAATGGGTTCAACATCAATTAGGCCCATGTTGATGCATGTTGAAGGGTGATCGATTCCAAACCCTAATCCAATCAATCCAAACCATTTGGTGACTGATAACACCAAATTTTGTGACGTTTTTGCCCTTTATTCTGTTATCAAAACTACCCTTTTCTGCTATTTTCCTCTATTTTATTAGCATTTTCGCAATAATTGGCCAAGCAACGCTCTTATTCCAATTTTTCCTATCTTCTACAGAGTTTTCCTCGTTTTTGTGCAATAAGGCTGATTCCGGCCCACAATAAGTCTAAGCCCGTCTCGACCTTCCTGACGCCCGATACAACCCAGCCCGACAGGGGCTGGGCGACACGAGAATGATCGGCGGAGAAGGGCGCTGCGCAAGAAGGACGTGTCGGCCGACATACCGTCTACCCGACAGGAGCCAAAGCCGCATCGACGACCAAACTCGTCGGGCGACACAGCCACCCACCGGCAGGCGTGCCGCCAGCCACGTGACCGATAGCCAGCGCCTCACGCCGAGACATACCTGTATCAGCCGTCCACATCCATCGACCGGCCTATAAGGCAGCTACGTGGCGTTTCCAGCACCATAACTCCTTCAACCGCCGCCTATAAATAGCAGCTACAGGAAGCCGAAAAGACAGGTCGGATAGGTCAGACAAGTCGAGAGAGTCGGAAGAGAATTCGGACAAGACAGTTTGGAAGTTCGAGAGCCACATTCGAAGGAAGCTGTGAGAGCAAGAGTATCGCACCCCAGTGCTTGTGCCGGGCGACACTAGGTGAACTTTCCTTCATCCCGAGAGGGAAGGGATGGTTCACTTAGTGTTGTTCCAGGCGACACTGCGGGCCGATATCGGCCAGCAAAGATGAGCGACACGAGTGCCCAACAGTAGACTCGTAGCTCTTTGCCCGACACGATATCGAACCTGATACGCTCCGCCCGTCATGCGTGCCGCCCGAGAGGGTGCGCCGCCCGACATGTCAGTCGTCAGTCGGAGTTGCCCGAGAGGGGGTGTCACCCGACACTGCCGTATCCGGCTCGGCTCCTGACCGGTATCGGGCAGGAGAGCTACAGTAGTCTGTCGTTCTTCTACATGAAGAAGGCGACATCTATCTTTAATTCTGTTATTTAAATTCTTAGCTTATGCATTGTATTAAGACCCTTATTGCTTATGGAAATAGAAATGCTTAATTGCTATTTGTTTAATGCTTGGTGCCTTATGATTGGGTAACTGCTGTGTTGGATATCTGAACTCTAGCTTTCATGTTTTGGATCGCGTTTCTCTTAGCTACCGAATCGTCTTTCCCGTCGCAACTACTTCGAGAGTTGGGTTGTGGCTCTAGTGTTTGGTCCGGTTCTGGAGTACGAGAGTGCCCGGAACGGAGTTGTTTTAGTATCATTCCACTCTAACTTGAGCCCAGCAACCTCAAGAAGGGTGTTGAAGCTTGGTTAGAGGCACCCGCTCCGAGAGGAGGGGTGCAGGGTGTTACTGCTACCGCTTGTCTTACTGAAGTCTTATCCCTTGCATTACGCCTTAAACTGCAGTTTATCTTTCTATTTTCTGTTGCATGAAAATTCCTAAAAACTGCTAAATGACAAAATCTTAATCTTTCTTGTAACTCCAGTTGGAGATAGTTTTCTTTGATTTAATCGTGAAAGCTTGTTGTTCCCCTTCGGGGAACTTTAATATCTCTTTATACCCACCGGAGTGTAGAGTGTCGATTTAGAGTCGTCAACACGACCCACCTTGTCCCTGTGTTCGACCCCGTATGACTACTTCGACCCCGTAAACAAAGTTGCGGGGGCCTAGAAGGATTTGAGTTATAAATGTGAAGGCTCGACTACCTCAAATACGCCTCCAATTTTAGGACGCGCGATTTAGGCCGGTCAACTTTCTGGCGCCGTTGCCGGGGACAAGGCAAATGGCACTGTTGACGAATCCGAAGCCACTAACTACACTCCCGTGCCTCAAGCTTAGAAATAGGCTTGACAGCACCTCTTTTTCTTTTTCTTTTTCTTTTTTTTTTCCTTTTCTTTAAGCATTATTCTTTGCCGGAACCAAATAACTCTGTGTTCTAACTTGATTTCTCGTGATATTTCATGTACCCTGCAAAGCTGTAACCTGCTCCACCGAGCCTTGATACCATGCCTCATTATGGGAAACCCCTTTCTGAGGGTGAATGTCAGAGCCAAAGCGAGAGGGAGACCCGGCCTAATTGGGTTGGTCAGCTTTCCGCCTACATAAAAAGACAGGACACCATTATCAACCAGTTGGTACAGGGGACGTTTACCAACCCTGGATCTCTGAATTCCATGCAACACCAGATGGCGAGTCTGCAGATGCGCCAATGGGAGGTCGATCAACGGCTGTCTCAGATGGCTGCTCTGATGAAGAACCCTGCAGGAAAAATGCTCCCTCACCCTGAAACTGCAGTAATGGCAGTGCTTAGATCAGGAAAGACAGTAGAGCGCACTGATGAAGCCCCACCGGAACCTGAGCAAGGGACCAAGTATGCTATTCCAGCAGGAGGCGGAGGTAGGCCTACAGAAGCCCAAGAGCCTGCACCAAGACCGTCCGATGAGCCATCTGGTGGGAGGAATCCTTATGCTCCCAGGACACCGTTCCCGTACAAGCTGATCAAGGCAAATCTGAAAAAGCGGCACGAAAGGTTCATGGACTCGATCAGGAAGCTGCATCTTGAAGTCCCCTTCCTTGACGCTTTGGAGGAGATGCCCACATACGCCAAGTTTCTCAAAGATCTAATAATGAAGAAAAGAAGGGGAGGAAGGATAGAGACAGTGTACCTAGCCTCTACTTCCTCTGCCTTCGTAAAGCCCAGCTTGCCAACTAAGAGAAGGGATCCCGGAGCTTTCACAATCCCATTCGCCATCGGGGACAATGTCGAGCGGAAGGGTCTAGCGGACTTGGGAGCAAGCATCAGCCTCACGCCCTTAAGTTTCGTGCAAAGGATGGGTTTGACCGACATGGTTCGAACCAATATGCGGATTGAACTGGCGGATCACTCCTTCAAAAGACCTGTTGGCATTTTCGAAGATGTGCCGATTAGGGTCGGTGATTTCTTTATTCCCTGCGACATCGTCGTCATCGACACAGCTGAAGATCCCAGATGTCCGATCATCTTCGGACGCCCTTTCTTGGCAACAGGGAGGGCGCTGATTGATGTCTCTGAAGGGATAATCACCTTGAGGGTTGGAAACAACCACATGGACTTCAAGATGAAGGAGATCATGAGAGGTCCATCCCTGTCTGAATCGGCCTGTTTTGTGGATAGTTACAATAAATTCTGCGAGGAAATAGAGGAGGATATCCGGACAGTGGACCCCCTCGCAAGGGCAATAAGCTGTCAGGATCCCGACCTCGAAGATCCTGAGGTCGTGAGGCATCTCGACCTTTTCAACCTTTCTGAAAAAGACTTGCAAGAAGAAGAGGAGGAGGTGAACTCTACGAAGTATGCCTCCCTTGAGGGAGAACCTCAGGAGGAGACACCCAGAGCAAAGCCGGATTTAAAAGCGTTGCCTAAAGGACTGAAGTACGAATTTTTAGATGAAGAACAGAGGAACCCAGTCATCGTAAACGCCGATATTTCAAGCAATCAGCTAGACCGGCTCCTTGAGGAGTTAAGACTCCACAGGGGGGCTATAGGATATTCCGTAGATGATATCAAAGGCCTTAGCCCCGCCCTTTGCATGCATCACATCAACTTGGATGAGTCTGCCAAGCCTCTGGCCCAACCCCAGAGGAAGCTGAATCAAATGCTCAAGGAGGTCGTCAAGAAAGAGGTAATAAAGCTTAGGGATGCGGGGATCATTTACCCAATTAGCGACAACAATTGGGTAAGCCCGATCCACGTAGTACCCAAGAAAGGCGGAATGACTGTGGTTAAGGGTGAGAAGGGTGACGAGGTGGCGGTAAGGACCGTCACCAGTTGGCGAATGTGCATTGATTACCGAAAGCTAAATCAGGCTACAAAAAAGGATCATTTTCCGGTACCTTTTATTGACCAAGTTCTTGAAAGATTAGCGCATCACGATTATTTTTGTTTTCTATATGGCTTTTCAGGATTTTACCAGGTACCCATCTTACCCGACGACCAAGAGAAAACGACGTTCACCTACCTTTATGGCACTTATGCCTTTAGAAGGATGCCCTTCGGACTCTGCAACGCCCCCGCCACCTTTCAAAGATGCATGATATCAATGTTCTCAGATTTTCTAGAAGACATCGTGGAAGTTTTCATGGACGATTTCTCCGTCTATGGAAAGGACTTCGATAGCTGTCTGAAGAATCTGTCATTAGTACTTCAAAGGTGCGAGGAAAACAGCTTGGTCCTGAACTGGGAAAAATGTCATTTCATGGTGCGAGAGGGCATCATTCTAGGGCATAAGATCTCAAGGCGTGGGATCGAGGTGGATACCAACAAAATCGAATCTATATCTAAGCTTCCTCCACCAAAATCCATCACGGGGATAAGAAGCTTCCTCGGGCACTCCGAATATTACCGAAGATTCATCAAGGACTTCTCAAAGATTTCCAAACCATTGTCCAATCTTCTGGTAAAAGATGTTGAATTCGTTTTCTCTAATGATTGTCTCAGTGCTTTTCAGGCCCTGAAAAATGCTTTAGTATCACCACCTATCCTTCAAGCGCCAGATTGGGGTTTGCCCTTTGAGCTAATGTGCGACGCTAGCGACTACGCAGTTGGAGCAGTCCTGGGGCAAAAGAAAGATAAAAAGCACCATGTGATTTGCTACGCTAGTCGCACGTTGGACGAAGCACAGGTAAACTACACAACCACCGAGAAGGAGATGCTCGCGATTGTCTTCGCGTTTGACAAGTTCAGTTCGTATCTCGTCGGATCCAAGGTCAAAGTATACACATATCATGGGGCAATAAAATACTTAATGCAAAAGCAAGACGCAAAGCCCAGATTGTTGAGATGGGCCTTGTTGCTCCAAGAGTTCGATCATGAAATTATCGACAAGAAGGGCGCGGAAAATGTGGTCGCAGACCACCTATCGAGGATAGTGGCTGAGAGATAGAGAGGGCCACAAATCGATGACGACTTTGCCGACGAAGCTCTTATGATGGCCGAAGCTCAAGAAGAAGGTTTGCCCTGGTTTGCAGACATCTACAATTTCCTTGCTTGTGGAGAGCTGCCTCCTGACATCACCTACAATCAAAAGAAGAAGCTATTCGCGGATGCCAAGAATTATTACTGGGATGATTCTCTCCTGTTCAGAAGATGCGCAGACAACTTGTACAGGAGGTGCATCCCGGAAGAAGAAACTACTGATATCCTGAAGGGATGCCATGCCTCCCCCTATGGTGGACACCTGGGTAGCGAAAGAACAGCGGCGAAAGTGCTACAATAAGGTTTCTACTGGCCCTCCTTATTTAAAGATGCTGCACGATTTGTAAAGGTTTGCAAAGAGTGCCAGTCAACGGGAAATATAGGGCGGAGGAATGAAATGCCAATGGCAAGCTAGATCGAAGTGGAAATATTTGACGTATGGGGGGTTGATTACATGGGGCCGTTTCCCCCATCCCAGGGGTATCAATACATACTAGTGGCATTAGATTATGTATCGAAATGGGTAGAGGCGGTAGCCACCCAAACATGCGACACCAAGTCAGTTATCAAGCTTTTTGAGAAGACCATCTTTCCCCGTTTCGGTGTACCACGCACCGTAATAAGCGACGGCGGGTCACACTTCGGAGAAAGGCAGTTCGAAGCACTCCTACGTAAGTATGGAGTAAAACATAAGATCGCTACGCCCTACCACCCACAGACGTCAGGGCAGGTAGAGGTCTCAAACAGACAGATCAAGTAGATCTTAGAAAAGACTGTCAGCCACACACGGAAAGACTGGTCTCTGAAACTTGATGACGCATTATGGGCCTATCGTACTGCTTACAAGACGCCCATTGGAACCACCCCCTACCGTATCATATACGGAAAATCCTGCCATCTGCCTTTGGAACTAGAACACAAGGCCCTTTGGGCGATCAAGTTCCTAAATATGGACCTAGACAAAGCAGGAGAAAATAGGTTTTTGCAGCTTCAAGAGCTCGAAGAGCTGAGGATTCACGCCTACGAGAATGCAAAGATCTACAAGGAAAGAACAAAAATGTGGCATGATGCCCACCTTAGGAGAAAGGATGTGAGCGAAGGGGATAAGGTCTTGTTATTCAAGTCCTCCATCCGTCTTTTTCCTGGGAAATTACAGATAAGATGGTCGGGACCGTTTTCTGTGTCAAAGATATACCCATCAGGAATGATGGAGCTCCGCGACAAGGATGACCCGACTAAGATCTTCAAGGTGAACGGGCACAGAGTGAAAAGGTTTTATGAGGACGAAGCTTTTGTCAGGAAAGCAGAGATTGACTTGCTGGATGTGGGTACAACCGAAGAGCCTACACCGGTCGAGCTGGCGACGGAAACTTCAGCGCTCCTCGGGAGGCAGCCCGAGTCATAGATTAGGATGCATTTCTTTTCTTTGTAAAAACAAACATTATGGACTGTAATAAGGCCCGAGTCAGTGCATGCGCACGTGTGCTGACTCTTTTTGTTTTATGGGCCACCGCTGTGTTTTGCGGAGCATTGAGGAGTAATATCATCTGAGGTAGGAGATCCTTCTCTATACCAATGATGTTTTACCCTGCAATGGCCTTTTACTTCACCCAGGTTTAGTTTTGGCCTTTTGACCGCCCGCTTTTCTACCGTGTCGACCAGCTGGGTGCAGAACTGCTTGTATCGGGCAGCCTCGCCCCGGGCGTCGCAAGGGCAGCGGATGACCCTTGGACTGCCCGATGGGACTGCGCGTCTCGGGAATAGCGTGACTAAAACGCCCGACGCGCGCCATGTTTTGCACGTTTTACCCCCAGCTGGGTTCTCTATATATAGCGTGGAGGTTTCTTTGTGTCGGGCTATCATTTTCTCCTTTTTGCCACCTGGAACGCATGCAGTGATCCTCCCTTTTGCTCATGTGTCGGCCATCTTGCCTTTGCCCTGGTATCGGGTGATGCCTCCTGAGAGCAAAGGTATAGCCCGACACACCTTTTGCCCGACACGTTATCTCTCGCCCGGCATAGGTTTTGTATCGTGTGAGGCGTATCGGTCGGCTTGTTGTTTTCTTACCGAACAACATGGCTTGTCGCCCGATAGGTTTGTAGACCGACACGTTTATCGGCCGATAACCCTATCGCCCGACGCCAGTATCTCTTATCGAGCCGCTTATCGGGTTCACATGACCTGCAGATTCTCTATCGCCCGACATGCTTTTGCACGACGCGCCGGCCGACAACGTTCTCCCCGATGTCGTTTTAGGCGACATACTTCTCACGACAATGTCATGTTTTTGTTTCATGTGACCTCGTATCGCCCGATACACCTGTGTCGGGCGTCGAGTCATATCGCGCGACAACATCGTATCGTCCGATCCCTTATCGCCCAGTTTTAATAAGTTTTTCTTTTCATCTTCCTTGCCTAACGGATGAATAAATTCTAAATTTAAATAACAGGTATGGCTCGTATGGAGCAAACCTCCGGCCGCGCCAACAAGCACGGCGGGGGAAACAGCAACCACAGCCGGGCAGAAATGGCAACAACAATGAAAGGGGACATTTTTCTTGATTTGGTTGCTCTAATAAAGAGTCACCTAGTTATCAGCCTGTCTTTCGCGTGGCTTGGGACCATCGCCAGAGACAACACGAGTACGGCGACCAAGGCCTCCGAACAAGTTCGGGGCGTTCAGGTTCCGTCCTCTTAAGGGAGGAAGCCCACCCTGACTACACACTCCAAGGAACTGAACTAGGGACTGATGATCAGTCCTTTTGTTCATGTCCACAACGGAGATTTGGAGAAAGGGAGGGCCAGAAGTGAATTTTGAGGGTTACGCTCACAGTCAACCGCTACACCGCCGAAGCGAACCCGCTAGACAACCTCCCAATGGCATGCTGCAACTTCGTAGGAGCATTTTGCAGCACATCAGCAAGCTAACCCTCACTGGCTAAACTTTACCTCACTTTTGCTTTCTTCTCTACTTCTGGGACAGAGTAGGAAGTAAGTTTGGGGGGGTATGCCAGTGAGGGAGGTATAAAATTTTATCACTTCAAGCTTTCTACGATATTCATTCTCTTTTACCTGATGTGCCCTTATAGCTTCCTGTATATCTGATGTACGCATGCATGCCATATAAAAATTTACAAAAATCTTTCCTTTGCAAATTTCTATCCCTATGCATATGTACAAAGTTGTTGTAATAATAATAAAAACCTGTTGTGACTTCTTGCAAAGTTTACTTTCTGTATATTTAACGAGTTACAAGTTCTGTCATATCTTTCTGATAATGTTGTCTCAAACAAACAAAAGATTGTGTCTTGCCATCCAAAAATTTTCGAAAAATAATAATCTCGCAAATAGCTAAGAGACGAGTATGGAGAAGGAAAAAGCTACCCAAACAGCAGATATCTCTTTTGTTTTCCCTTACCCAGCAAAAATCCCAAAAAGAGAAAGAAGCCTTATGAGCGTGAATAAAAGCATGAGAGTTGTGCCCAATAAAAGAAAAGAAAAAAATATATATACACACTTGTTTTCCAAAAGTACCCATCTTTAGGCATGGTAGATCCGGGGCAGTGGTACGTAGGATGTGAAATCACTGCTCTAAAGCCAACTGGCTTGGACTGCAGGGACCACTTGCCCGCTAACGGACCCTTACCTGGATGGACTGATGGGAAATAAGAAGAAAACCCAAAAAGCCTTAGCCTACCCTATACACAACTTTCTGACCCTAAAATAAAGCTATTTGGTGTGGAAGCTAACTTCGGAATCATACACCAAAGTCTCGCTGAAGCTGTGGAGAAGAAAACTTTTACTTAAATAATAAGGCAAGTAGGGCAAGGTCTTTTGTTCACATTAAGACAGCATTACCTCCAAGACATCGCAAATCTTGTGCTACCCTTTAGCCTTAAAGTTTTGCTGTGCAAGAAGAAGCAACACAAAGTTTAGTTTAAATATTGATTGAGGACAATCAAAAAGCTAAGTTTGGGGGAGTTGATAACACCAAATTTTGTGACATTTTTGCCCTTTATTCTGTTATCAAAACTACCATTTTCTGCTATTTTCCTCTATTTTATTAGCATTTTTGCAATAATTGGCCAAGCAACGCTCTTATTCCAATTTTTCCTATCTTCTACAGAGTTTTCCTCATTTTTGTGCAATAAGGCCGATTCCGGCCCACAATAAGTCTAAGCCCGTCTCGACCTTCTTGACGCCCGATACAACCCAGCCCGACAGGGGCTGGGCGACACGAGAATGATCGGCGGAGAAGGGCGCTGCGCAAGAAGGACGTGTCGGCCGACATACCGTCTACCCGACAGGGAGCCAAAGCCGCATCGACGACCAAACTCGTCGGGCGACACAGCCACCCACCGACAGGCGTGCCGCCAGCCACGTGACTGATAGCCAGCGCCTCACGCCGAGACATACCTGTATCGGCCGTCCACATCCATCGACTGGCGTATAAGGGAGCTACGTGGCGTTTCCAGCACCATAACTCCTTCAACCGCCGCCTATAAATAGCAGCTACAGGAAGCCGAAAAGACAGGTCGGATAGGTCGGACAAGTCGAGAGAGTCGGAAGATAATTCGGACAAGACAGTTCGGAAGTTCGAGAGCCACCTTCGAAGGAAGCTGTGAGAGCAAGAGTATCGCGCCCCAGTGCTTGTGCCGGGTGACACTAGGTGAGCTTTCCCTCATCCCGAGAGGGAAGGGATGGTTCACTTAGTGTTGTCCCGGGCGACACTGCGGGCCGATATCGGCCAGCGAAGATGAGCGACACGAGTGCCCGACAGTAGACTCGTAGCTCTTTGCCCGACACGATATCGAACCTGATACGCTCCGCCCGTCATGCGTGCCGCCCGAGAGGGTGTGTCGCCCGACATGAGCGTATCGGCTAGGGTTCTTGAGCGATACAGTCAGTCGTCAGTCGGCGTTGCCCGAGAGCGGGTGCCGCCCGAAACTGCCGTATTGGGCTCGGCTCCTGACCGGTATTGGGCAGGAGAGCTACAGTAGTCTGTCGTTCTTCTACATCAAGAAGGCGACATCTATCTTTAATTCTGTTATTTAAATTCTTAGCTTATGCATTGTATTAAGACCCTTATTGCTTATGGAAATAGAAATGCTTAATTGCTATTTGTTTAATGCTTGGTGCCTTATGATTGGGTAACTGCTGTGTTGGATATCTGAACTCTAGCTTGCATGTTTTGGATTGCGTTTCGCTTAGCTACCGAATCGTCTTTCCCGTCGCAACTACTTCGAGAGTTGGGTTGTGGCTCTAGTGTTTGGTCCGGTTCTGGAGTACGAGAGTGCCCGGAACGGAGTTATTTTAGTATCATTCTACTCTAACTTGAGCCCAGCAACCTCGAGAGGGGTGTTGAAGCTTGGTTAGAGGCACCCGCTCCGAGAGGAGGGGTGTAGGGTGTTAATGCTACCGCTTGTCTTACTGAAGTCTTATCCCTTGCATTACGCCTTAAACTGCAGTTTATCTTTCTATTTTCTGTTGCATGAAAATTCCTAAAAACTGCTAAATGACAAAATCTTAATCTTTCTTGTAACTCCAGTTGGAGATAGTTTTCTTTGATTTAATCGTGACAGCTTGTTGTTCCCCTTCGGGGAACTTTAATATCTCTTTATACCCACCGGAGTGTAGAGTGTCGATTCAGAGTCGTCAACACAACCCACCTTGTCCCTGTGTTCGACCCCGTATGACTACTTCGACCCCGTAAACAAAGTTGCGGGGGCCTAGAAGGATTCGGGTTATAAATGTGAAGGCTCGACTACCTCAAATACGCCTACAATTTTAGGACGCGCGATTTAGGCCGGTCAGTGACCAATTGAGGATCAATTTAGGGTCAAATAAGTAAGGATTGACCTAATTGACTCAATTGATGAGTGTCTAACCTTTGCATGATCGATTGAAGGGTTCAACCTTTGAAACCCTAACTCAATTGGATAGGTTGAGGCACTTTTTGGTCCATGCGGTTTTGAGGGTGTTTGGACCAAACGGTCTCAAGACCATTTGGGACCAAACGGCGATCCCAAACCATTTAGTGGCCATGCGGTTTCAAGATCGATTTTTCCATGTGGTTTCAAAAGTCAAAGTTGCCCAAACGGTCAACGAGACCCAACGGTCTTCACCTCACCTAGGGCAAACGGTCTTGATAGTGTACATGGCCATGCGGTCTTGAAAGTCAAAGGAACCAAACGGTCAACAACTCCATGCGATTTCAAAACAGTTTGGAGGTTGAAAGTGCAAAACCGTTTGGGGTCTATTAAGGTCAAGATTGTTTGATGCCTTAGGGGTCAAGATGGTTTAGTAGTTGATTAACCTAAATCCTAAAGGTACCTAAAGTGATTAAGGGAACAAGTAATTAGTTGATTGATGCATGTTATGATCAATGGTGAACATTACAAAAGTACCCATAATGGGATAGTGTGACTAATACCCCCTTGATCAAGCAAACCCTAATGACCATAATGGGGATGACATGACTTATGTTATCAAGGTTGATTTGACCTAACCTAATCCAGAGAGATGTAAACATCATCTAATAGTAAGAGGAGAGAGAAGACTCCTAATATGAATGAGAATAAAGTAACATACTTCCAACATGTATGAATACACATAATTAGGGTATGATCCTTCATAGTGAGATCATGGAAACCCTAATTATGGTGATTAATGAATCTTAACTTAATAGAAGGCATTAATGAAAGTAATCTTCATACATGATGATGGTATGACCTCAATTCACTGTAATGTGAATAGTAAACCCTAATTCTAGGGTAATATCATGTAATGTGAATAGTAAACCCCAATCTAGGGTGATATGATGAAATGAACAGTAAACCCTAATTCTGGGTTATGCTTTTAAGCATGAAACTTCATGATTGAAGTATGAAACAAGGAATCGTTATTCCTAATTAAGATGAAGGGGTTGAATAACCCTAATTGAATTGAATAGGGAAAACCTAACCCTATTAAGGGCATAGTGGTACAACCCTTGAGTTGAAAGGGTTATCTCTGTTTTGTAATATGCTGATATAGAGATAAATTGCCTTTTATCAAATGTATTAACCATGCAGGTTTTTATGAAATGGTGCTCATAGCCAGGTAAGGGTTATGATGTCATATTCATGAAGAGCACTCTATAAGCTTTTAGAGTAATGATATACTATGTTGCTTAATAAGTGGTAACCTATGGGAAATATCTACATTGTTACAACCAAGGTCATGTTGTTAAATGACTTGATGACTATATGTCACTTGATAACAAGTGTTACAATGATCTGAGGGTTTGAACACCCATGTTCTTGAATCATAATGAGGAGATGGTTAGGGATTGATATCCCGATGATAACTGATGTGAAATGAACTTGATACATTTAGTATTCTTCTTTTATAGCAGTTGTTTTAATGGTTTATGTTTGAAAACATGCCTGATGCTAAAGGAATGCTATAATGTACTTAAATAATCAAGTATAATCATATCATGTAGAGACCTGATCATAGATCCATCATTGTCAGTAGTTTAATGATGGTGAAACAGATTTTCCTAAGGGAACTCCTGGAGAACATACTTTTGAGTATGTTGGGGTTATGGACGTGAATATCCTTACGTCCTAATGTAGGAATTGATGTGAGATGTACCTTAATATCTCATTCCTTCATTATATGCTTATGCTGGGATGATGTATCACTAATCTGCCGATGATGTTGTTAATATCACATCGGTGTGAGATAAACATGAAATCCCTCGATGGCGAAGAGATTATAGAATGCCACTATAACTCTAATAGCGAAGTTGCCAGAATACCCAGGAAAGCTATTATAGTAGAGACACGAGATGTTCACCATGGTGATCCTCATACTGACTGAGGAAGATGAGGTCATAGGAATCTAACTCTTCTGATGACCTATGTATGGTACCGATTGCGATTTCATAATGGTTGGTTGGAGAATGAGAGGTGTAACTCATCTCCTCAGGGCATAATAATGTTTGAAAAACATAATCAGCCGTGTAGCATAACTTATTTGCAAGATTAAATCTATTCTTTATCATCCATTAGGGTTTCTAACCACAAATTAATACTTTTTCCATCAAAATTATATACTTTTGCAAAAAGATACTGATTTAGATTCCCAAACTATTTTTAACGTATCCCTTGTATTGTTTTGATCAATTTTCATGTATTAACTTTCCCCATCCGAGTTTTCTAGCAAGAGATATGATTTTTGTAAGTAAAATCCATTTACTGATTTATTTGCTAATTCTAAAAACGAGGATCGCTAGATTCATGGTCTGCTGATCCACTCAGGATCCAACGACCAGGGATGCATGCGCCTAATTCTTGCGATCAAAAGAATGTGAACGACAAGATTTTCCTTACCTAGACTGAAGGCATGGAGGGGCAGTCGGGTAATTTCACGGGGTCGTCTCCTTCTTCAACCTCGTGCTCGAGCACAGTGACTCCCGCGGTCAACTTGGGAGTTGACTTCTTACTCTTGTCCACCTGCAAGCGTGCCAAGGGGTCCGGGAGCTTCGTCTTCCTCCACCGAACTCGAACACGATTCCAATTGCTCGCCATGAATGCGCTGCGACTCCCTCCTACTCGCCGGACTCCGGCGAGGCTTGTCAATGGGACAGGGTGTAGGTCAGGGTGAAAGGGAAACTTGGAGGCACGAAATCACTCCTTGTGCTCTGCCACAGAGGTTGGGGTAGCAAATATGTGTGATGGTTCCCACGTTCACCCTCCCCTATATATAGGGTCGGGGCAGATCCCTGCCAGATTAGGGATTCTCCCAATAGGCGGCCAATCCCCTACAAGGCAAGGTTGGTTTTCCTCGGTTTCCTCCTTTGAGTCCAAAGGAATCAACATCGGGCTTGCACACTCTCTGGATCGCCAAAAAATCTGAGAGGGAAAATCCCTCTATAACTCGTAGAGTCCCAGTCCCTTTGGGACTTAGACGATGAGCGCCAGACATCAGATCAAGATCCAACAGTTCCTATCTCGCGCGATCATCCAAAAGGAAAATCCTTTTTCCCAATTTCAGAATAACTCCATATATGGGAGATATCTTGAGAAATTCATATCTCCTAAACCATAGCTCCTTTTTATCTCAAAATTTAAGGGAAACTCCGTCTTGTCTTTATCTAACTATTTCCCAAATTTAGGAAACAAATTCCAAAGGATGAGAAGGATTCCTTCCCTCCCAAAGTATCTTTCAATTAATCCAAATTAATTAATATTTCTTTTCCCTTTTGCCATTATTGTTGGGTTTTAGGGGAGGCAGAGAAGGCAGCGGAAACAAAAATTTTCTCCCCAAAACCCAGAATAAGGAAACGTGTCAACGTCTATACAATAGGAAAGGATGGTTTGTGGAATCATACCTTGTCCCGAGGCTTGTTCAGCGACAATTCCTCGCGGCTTGCACGGTCTTCACCACCTGTCTTGGACGGTGTCTGTGCAGCTCCTGGTCGCACCTGGACTGTTGGGATTGACATTTGTCCTCCGAGTGATAGAGGTCTCCCGCCTCTACAGTCGTCCACACGGACGGCCTGAAACTCCAATCTCCTTGTCCAACAAGGAATTGGAAGGAGTCACACCCTTCTGTTGACATACTAGTCGCCAATACACTCTCCTGCTGCCAGTTGCAACTGCAGTTGTCTTTCCCTTGTTGTGCCTCCCTTTTTAGGTAGCACTTGCTTGGGCTCTCTCGGTTACCAAAACCAGAGAACGACAACTTTGCAGAGCAACTGGTTGTACTGAGTTGTACTTTGAGAAGCCCCCAATACCTCTCTATATATAGGAGGGTCATGGGACATGGTTCTCTATCCCTGGAAATGCGGGACTAAAAGCAGGAGTAGAAGGGTTTGAGATTTTCCACAAAAGCAACCAACTCGCAACCTGAACCGATTGTTTCACAACTGAAACGGTCGGTTGGGGACCTGAACCGGTCGGTTGACATCTCAACCGGTCGGTTGGGACCCATGAGCCGATCAGTTCACTCTTGAACTGGTCGGTTCGTGGTCCTGATCAGTTCCCGGTCGACTTTCCTTCTTTTGTTTCTAATTGGTATCAAATACCAATCCTTGTTCCAATCAAATTGGGCAAGTGAAATGCAAGGAAAATTCTCACCAATCCTACTTTCCCAACTTGCTCGGTTGCACCAGTTGAATCGATCATTTCAACACTTGAAGCAATCGTTTCACCCTGTGCATGAGCCGATCGACTCAACACTTGAGCTGACCGGTTCACCCAGCTCAGCCGATCAGTTCATCACATGAGCCGATCAGTTGGGAGTGCAGATTGTGCAGAATCACTCAATTGTGATTTCAATCAATCTGATACTCCAATCAATGTGTCCAACACCTTGAACATTATGATATTGAGCTATCAATTAATTGAGTGTTTAATTGAACTACTAAACTCCTTTAGTAATCAATCTAAACATTGTTTGTGGAAAAAACTCCTCTTCCAAGTTAAATCCTATGTGTGTGACCCTGCAGGTCCATTTCACGTTGACAGTGAAAGTCCATAACACTTATGACTTCACAGGAAAAAAGAGCGGTGCCTAGTCACACATCAGTGCTACCCAAGTGAAATAGAAAGTTGGAGAACAACTTTCAATCCTACAATCCGTGAATGGTGTAATAGTGAATGTATAATTCCTTTGTCACTGATATCCCGAATGAACTCGAGGCATGGAACAGCCATCCTGTCAACGTTCATTCACTTTCTTGATCTCAGAGTAGACTGGAAGATATATGTATGACATCAATATCACATACTGATTCACACATGCGTGCACGCCTTTCTCAATCCTACTCATCAAGTGGCCATAGATATCAAACTCCCTCAGGAGGGACAAATCCCATATCTATCACTCAACTCTCAAAAGCCCCATGTGTCAAAGCCACCCAATCATCACCTTTATAACAACCCATGTTTCAAGACTACGTTTGATGATGTCAAAGTGTGACGAACGACATGTGTTGAGTGTAGTGATTTCAAGTCAAAGAATCACACTCGCCACCATCACTGTGAGTACTGACTGTGACTACCATGTCATGGTTCCATGTGTTAAACTCACGGTGGGTCTGTCCGGTACACTTTTTCTCTAACAAGTACCTATGTGTTTGGTTTGATATCTCTATATCATGACTAATGAGATTCTGTCATCAACCAACACCACAATCTAATCTTGTGTGTCATTGCTGTCTATCTACCTTCCACAATGACATCCGACTAGGGACATAACAAGAATGTATAAACTCTTAGCATCTGTATGATCTCATCGTTCAGGTCTTGAACCTGAAGGCATACGTCATTGAGTACTGTCATTCTCTAGACATTCAATCTGTTCTATCACTATCTCATATGACTGAACTAGAAATATTGGAATCTCACCTTTGTTGTTTATCAAATCAATCTTAATGTATCCCACCAATCATCCCATGATTGTCTCTCAGGGCATACATGCCAACAGACTCCCACTTGCACTACGAGCCAATCACCCTTGAATCATATTCATAGTGATCTTCAAACATGTCCCACATGTTACTGTGCTCTTGTGCTATCATAGTGAGTAATGGCAACACCTTGCCTAAGTAAGTATAAATTACATGTCTCTCATATCTTCGCTGTACGTCACACGTATGAGATGGAGTTGCCGTAATATGCGATCTTGTATTCCTTTTCTAACCTTTATGCACATTACATGATCAAGGATTCCATACTTGTCATCAATGAGCGGAATATCTATAAGTTCATCTCATGAACTTCTAGATCCATATAGTATCTACTGCTGTTCTCTAACGCATAGAAACTCGACATTTCCTTTTAAGTGGTTTTATTGAAACACTTCCAATTGTCAACAAACTTTCACTTTTATATATCATATATATATTTTGCAATTAATTTTCTGTCCTTTCGGAAGTTCGCATCAATGTAACTCCTTACATTGAACTCTTCCTTATCTCCATAGAACTAGTACTTATCAAGTTCTTATGGTATTCTAGTAACCCTTACTGGAAGTAGACAGACATCCACTCGTCATGTCCCACATACGAGTTATCAGGATGAGTACATCATATTATCATAAAGTACATACAAGATGATGAATGCATTTTATTCTTCCCATGTCCATACATGCAACATAATGGGATGATTACATACATGATAGATCCATATCTATTCTTAATGTTCCCATTCTTCATAAGAATTGGACACTTGGCCTTGAGATACTAACTCTATAGTCAAGTATTCTCCCACTGAATCTGTGCATACTGAACCCTTCAGTACAGATCGCCCATGTATGCTTTCTCTTTTCAGGTCAAGAGGTTAATCGAGAACTATCTCTGTAGATCTCTATTCCTATCACATAGGAAACATCTCTATCTTCCTCAAACATAATTTCCACTTTTGGATTTCCAATCTAGAACATTTCCATTTCACATCAACATGTGGAATGTGAATACGCTCCCACGAAATCACAGATCCCTTCTTTATCTTTGACATATCAGTCAAACCCTTTGACTATATCATCAAAGTAAAGATCCAATTTTGAGTTTCTTGTACTCAATCAATCACATTGATTAGTCCATTGTAACTTATAGACTTCATTTGCATTAGTGAATTCATAAACCTTATAGGTTGTGTCACATACACATCCTTGTTTTATTCCTCATAGGAATGTGGTTTTAGTATCCATATGCCAAATGCCTCAGTCATTAAGTTGCAACCAATAAGCATCATCCTTCTCAAAATTATATCCATGTATCTTAACCTTTAAGATTCATTTGCACTTATGGATTTCATCCAATGGGTGCAACCATCAAGGTCATACCTTATGGTTCACATGGATGTTATTTAGGATGTAATGGTCATAAACCATAACTCAAAATTTGGTTCCTCATATTCATCTAGATAGTTAACTCATCACATGAACAACTCATCACATAGATAATTGAGGTGTATCTGTTAAGGATATAAGAACTCACAACCCTTGTGATTCTTAATTTCTTTTATTAGTGTGGGGTATTCTTTTATCAAGAAGAATTCAGTTATTCGATAATCATTCTCTAACTCTTTAGAGTATGATTCCTTCTTGATTTAGACATCCCCATGCCTTAATAATGAATTTCACTATGATACATTATCATAATCACTCATAAGGATCTCAAACATTTGGTCCAAGTATTTCATTCATTGATCTCATCAAGAATTAACACTTTACCAAATTTGTACTTCATCTATGATAATCTTGAACACTTCAAGATATTCATATTGGCATTTATCTAAACACCATTAGAAGTATTAGCATTTGTTCCAATAGGTATGTAAATACATCACATGTATTATACCTAATTGGATAATCATTCTCCCACTACCGTTAGTGAAAATTTATTAATCATGTCCAAGATATTCATGTCTCTTACTGGTTCTCTAACCAAAAGAGTCTAAATTTATCCATAATATGGAAACTAGAAATGAATTTCTCATGATTGATGCTAATTTGATTGTTTGAGTTATCTATAACTTTTAGGTATCATTTTATCTTATGCATATCAAATACCACAAGATAAATAAGGCATTGCCACAAAGATCATATCTTTATAAATTGAAACATCTCTTTATTGATTGCCATCATTGTCATACAATATGCAAAAAAAAGTGTTTCTATCTATTGGAAAATATGAAATAATAGTTCATAACTGTATTACATGCCTTTTAGGCTGAAAATAAACTAAAGTACTCCTATCTATGGCGGCAACACTTGCCCCAATTATGAGTGCTTTACACTTTACATCTTGGTATCATATACCTCAAAAAGTGTTACAAGTTTACTTTCATGATACCTTTAAGTAGAGACGTCTGTCGCCTCCTTCTTCTTTTGTTCTTCCAGATAGAGAGGACAATTCCTTTTCCAATGTCCTGGCTTTTGACAATGGTGGAAATTGCCTTTCTTGGTCACGCCTCCCTTGGCCTTGAGAGCTGAAGACGACTTGGACTCCTGGATAGCATCAGAACCATTCTTAGCTTTGCCCTTGCCCTTGCGCTTGGACTTGCCTTTCTTGCTTGTGATCACCATCACATGCTTAGGCTTGTCCTTCTTCATTTGTATCTCGGTTGTCCTTAACATGCCCAACAACTCTGACAGTGGCCTATCAAAGTTGTTCATGTTGTAGTTCATCACAAACTGACTGTAGGATTCTGGCAACGATTGTAGTATCACGTCAGTAGCCAACTCTTGGCTCAGTGGAAATCCCAGTCTTTGTAGGTTCTCCACATACCCAATCATCTTGAGTGTGTGAGGACCAACTGGATCTCCTTCTGTCATGACGCACTTGAACAGTGCCCTTGAGACATTATATCTCTCTTGTCGTGCCTGATCTTCATACATGTTCCTGAGATGCTGAATCATCTCAATGACACCCATGTTCTCATGCTGTCTCTGCAACTCATGGTTCATAGAACACAACATCAAGCACTTTGCATCAATGGCATCATCAAAATGCTTCTTGTAAGCATCCCTTTCTGTCTTTGGTGCATTAGGAGCGGGTTCCTCTGGAATTGGAGTGTCCAAGACATAGAGCTTTCTCTCTTGAGTGAGAAAAATTCTCAATGTCCAATACCAGTCGTGGAAGTTTGTCCCATTCAGCTTGTCCTTTTCAAGGACCGATCGCAAAGAAAAGTGATTGTTGTTTGTCATCATTTGTACTACAAAAGGAAATATGCAATTTTAGTAAAAAAACTCATTTTTGACTTATATGATTGATTTGAAATGTTGATGATATAATTAGGCCTTTAATTAATTATCGCTCCCACTATTTTACTTCAAATTGATAGCCCTCACCATCAATTCAGAAGATTGCAGCATACAACCTTCTAGTGGGCAAGATCCTGAAAACCTCTAAGTCATGGACCAACTAGGGCTGTCACCCACAACTTAGATCTCTCAGGTAGGCAACTCTGGCCAATTGCATCATATGCAACTCTTGATAAGATGTCATATGCAACTCCTTGCCATAATCATCTCCATGCCTCAAGGTGATAGATCCTATCTAGGTCACCTTGTTAAGTCCGACCCAAAGCAAACACGATGAACATGCACCCTGCTAGGGCAGACCCACACATTCATCCTTCACGCTTCCACAAGATAGACGGTGCACCACGCTAGGGCCTGCCCACACTTGGTCGATCAAGCTTTTCATGTGTGTCGCATTTGGAAGGAATCTAAAACTTAATATTTAATGAGGGATTTGGTTTTTATATACATATACATATCCAATAACCACAATACATAGTATGTATCATATACATGCTATATCCCACAGAAAACATGAAAAATGATAAAAGTGATGATTATGGCCATCCTAATGTGATTCCTCGAGCCAATAGGAATCACGATCATCTAGGTCAACATCACATGCAACCTGTACAAGATGAACTATGTGCTTTGCCTTCCGAGTAGATCAACTCATCACATGAATGACTTGCTCGTTCTGGGCTAGTCGTCTGGGTGCCACCATCCGATCGGTTGGCTCCTCCAACCGATCGGTTCGCCTAGTCGTCGTGCATCTCTTCATGGCCGACACCCACTCGTCTCGCTCCTCGAACCGGTCATCAACTGATCGGCTCACTCCTTGAACCGATTGTCTGGAACTTTGACCGATCGGTTCACGCCTTGAACCGATCGTCTCAGCTGTCGTAAGGATGTCCGCCATTTTTTGACATAACATGAAATAAAATCTATCCTATTTTACATTGCATAAAGAGAAACCTCGAGTTACATTCGAGGGGAGTAAATGTAGGAGATAAATCTCGAATTATTTTGATTTACATCAGGAATAGGAGAAGGAAGATCGGTGTGCAGACCGCGATGCAAGCAACCACATACAACCATACACATATAGGGTTTATTGGCCATAACCATGCTATACATCCACCACAAAACTCATTTAAGGGTGATGCGTATCAAGTGCATTAATAATACATATCATATATGTAATTGGAATTTGTGGATTTAGGATTGGACATGTATAAAGCCAATTTTATTTGCATAGTATGCAATAAATAAAGGCGACAAACCAAAATCGATCATATCGATATTCCAAAAATATAGACCAGTTGACGTGGCTCTGATACCACTGTTGGGTTTTAGGGGAGGTAGAGAAGGCAGCGGAAACAAATATTTTCTCCGCAAAACCGAGAACAAGGAAACGCGTCAACGTCTATACAATAGGAAAGGATGGTTTGTGGAATCATACCTTGTCCGGAGGCTTGCTCGGCGACAATTCCTTGTGGCTTGCGTGGTCTTCACCACCTGTCTTGGACGGTGTCTGTGTAGCTCCTGGTCACACCATGCCTGTCGGGATTGACAGTTGTCCTCTGAGCGACAGAGGTCTCCCGCCTCTACAGTCATCCACAGAGACTGCCTGAAACTCCAATCTCCTTGTCCCACAAGGAATTGGAAGGAGTCGCACCCTTCTGTTGACGTACTAGTCGCCAACACACTCTCCTGTTGCCAGTTACAACTGCAGTTGTCTTTCCCTTGTTGTGCCTCCCTTTTTGGGTAGCACTTCCTTGGGCTCTCTCAGTTACCAAAACCAGAGAACAACAACTTTGTAGAGCAACTGGTTGCACTGAGTTGTACTTTGAGAAGCCCCCAATACCCCTATATATAGGAGGGTCATGGGACAGGGTTCTCTATCTCGGGCAATGCGAGACTAAAAGCAGGAGTAGAAGGGTTCGAGATTTTCCATAAAAGCAACCGACTCACAACCTGAACCGGTCGTTTCATAACTGAAACGGTCAGTTGGGGACCTGAACCGGTCAGTTGACATCTCAACCGGTCGGTTGGGACCCATGAGCCGATCGGTTCGCTCTTGAACTGATCGGTTCGTGGTCCTGATCAGTTCCCGATCGACTTTCCTTCTTTTTTTTCTAATTGGTATCAAATACCAATCCTTGTTCCAATCAAATTGGGAAAGTGAAACGCAAGGAAAATTCTCACCAATCCTACTTTCCCAACTTGCTCGGTTGCACCAGTTGAATCGATCGTTTCAACACTTGAAGCAATCGTTTCACCCTGTGCATGAGTCGATCGACTCAACACTTGAGCCGATCGGTTCACCCAGCTCAGCTGGTCGGTTCATCACATGAGCCGATCGGTTGGGAGTGCAGATTGTGCAGAATCAGTCAATTGCGATTTCAATAAATCCGATACTCCAATCAATGTGTCCAACACCTTGAACATTATGCTATTGAGCTATCAATTAATTGAGTGTTTAATTGAACTAATAAACTCCTTTAGTAATCAATCTAAACATTGTTTGTGGACAAAACTCCTCTTCCAGGTTAAATCCTATGTGTGTGACCCTACAGGTCCATTTCACGTTGGCAGTGAAAGTCCATAACACTTATGACTTCACAAGCAAAGAGTGGTGCCTAGTCACACATCAGTGCTACCCAAGTGAAATAGAAAGTTGGAGAACAACTTTCAATCCTACAACCCGTGAATGGTGTTATAGTGAATGTATAATTCCTTTGTCACTGATATCCTGAATGAACTCGAGGCATGGAACATTCATCCTATCAACGTTCATTCACTTTCTTGATCTCAGAGTAGACTGGAAGAGATATGTATGACATCAATATCAGATACTGATTCACACATGCATGCATGCCTTTCTCAATCCTACTCATGAAGTGGCCATGGATATCAAACACCCTCAGGAGGGACAAATCCTATATCTATCACTCACCCCTCAAAAGCCCCATGTGTCAAAGCCACCCAATCATCACCTTTATAACAACCCATGTTTCAGGACTGCGTTTGATGATGTCAAAGTGTGCCGAACGACATGTGTTGAGTGTAGTGATTTCAGGTCAAAGAAACACACTCACCACCATCACTTTGAGTACTGACTGTGACTACCATGTCATGGTTCCATGTGTCAAACTCACGGTAGGTCTGTCCGGTACACTTGTTCTCTAACAAGTACCTATGTGTTTGGTTTGATATCTATATATCATGACTAATGAGATTCTGTCATCAACCAACACCACAATCTAATCTTGTGTGTCATTGCTGTCTATCTACCTTCCATAATGACATCCGACTAGGGACATAACAAGAATGTACAAACTCTTAGCATCTGTATGATCTCATCATTCAGGTCCTGAACCTGAAGGCATACGTCATTAAGTACTGTCATTCTCTAGACATTCAATATGTTCTATCACTATCTCATATGATTGAACCAGAAAGAATTGGAAGTTCGCCTTTGTTGGTTATCAAATCAATCTTAATGTATCCCACCAATCATCCCATGATTGGCTCTCAGGGCATACATACCAACAATTATCATGTTACTTTGGGTCCCTTAGACCTCAAGAAAACCTAAAGGCATGAATTCCCATATTGGGGAATATTTACTTGCCTTTATCCTCTTATCTATTTCTATTTCACATATTCTCCTTTTATTTAATTAAATCCTTTTCCTTTTTATTTCTCTTTTCTTTTCAATTGGGCTCAATGGACAACAAAGCCCATTATCAATCAATCAAGGCCATTTCACATGAAATCCATCACAAATCAAAGAAATAGATTTCATTTATTCTTTAAAAGAAAATTACATACTTAGGAAATTGAGGTTATAACATTTCGTTTGCACGCTATGTTTTTTTGCACTATTAATGACTTTCTAGCATATGGGAATTTGTCTGGATACAACATCAAAGGAGCTAAAGCGTGTCTTATATGTGAAGAGAACACTGATTCAACAAGACTAAAACATGGCAGAAAGACTGTATATCTTGGTCATCGAAGGTTTCTTCCAAAATTCCATCCATATCGTAGGAAGCACAAAGCATTCAATGGATGGAATGAGGAACGGAGTGCACCTAAACCTATACCGGGGGAGGTTGTTTATGAAAGAGTAAAAGACTTTTTCAATGAATTTGGTAAGTGATCACAATGTACTATGGCCACACGGAGTGACAAATCTTTATTTAAGAAGAAGTCAATATTTTGGGATCTTCCTTATTGGAGTTCTTTGAAGTGAGGCATTGTATCAATGTCATGCACGTTGAGAAAAATGTCTGTGATAGCGTCATCGGTACTCTGTTGAATATACTAGGTAAGACTAAAGATGGGATAAAATCTAGACTGGACCTACGTGAAATGGGAATAAGGTTAGAATTACGAGAAATGGGAAATCGGAGAACATACTTACCTCCCGCTTGTTACACGTTGGCTAGAAAGGAGAAGAAATCTTTTTGTGAATGCTTGGTAAATGTTAAGGTGCCACATGGTTACTCATCCAACATCCGTAGATTGGTATCAATGAAAGATCTAAAGTTGATAGGTCTTAAATCTCATGATTGTCACCCTCTAATGCAACAAATATTGCCTGTGGCAATTCGATCTATATTTTTGAAGCGTGTAAGGTTTGTAATCACCAGACTTTGTTTCTTTTTCAATAGTCTATGCAGCAAAGTTATTGACCCTGATACTCTCGATACTTTGCAAAGAGAAGTGGTTGTTACCCTATGTCATCTTGAGATGTATTTCCTTCCTTCGTTCTTTGATATCATGGTACATCTTGTTGTCCACTTGACTAGGGAAGTGAAAATGTTGGGACCAGGTTTTTTGCATTGGATGTATCCCTTTGAACGATACATGAGAATTTTTAAAAGTGATGTTCGAAACTATTATCAGCCTGAAGGGAGTTTTATTGAGGGTTATGTGGTGAGAGAGGTTATGGATTTTTGCAATGACTTTCTGAGTGGTAATGACAAGAATATTGAGGAGCAATTTGGCAAAGGAATTTTGGGATCACGGGTGAAAGTAATCAGCCGTGAGTAGTTGGAACAAGGTCACTTGTATATTTTACACAACATGGATGAAGTGAGTGTTTATATTGAGTAACATACCAATTTCATTAAGAGACAATATCCTCAAGCCAATTCAATGTGGCTTGCTAGATTGCATAACAAGACATTTATTAAGTGGTTTGAAGATAAAGTCTTACATCAACTATCTCAAACACCAGATGATATTACTGAAACTGTCAAATGCCTTGCCTTTAAACCAAAATTGAATGTTATGTCTTATGAAGGGTATGACATTAATGGATTCACATATTACACAAAGCACCAAGATGATAAGAGTGCCGTCCAAAACAATGAGGTCACCCTTCAAGCGTTGACTATGTTTTTTGCAAGTGCAAAGGATAAGAGTCCACGTGAAGCTAAAATGTCATATTACAGTGTCATTGAAGACATATGGGAGTTTGACTACATAGATTTCAGAATTCTGCTCTTCAAATGTAATTGGGTTGATAACACCAAAGGATGTATAGTGGATGAATTGGGTTTCACTTTAGTGAACTTTGAAAAGATTGGCGATAAGGGTGAACCATTCATATTGGAATCATAGGCGAAACAAGTATTTTTTATCTATGATCCTGCAAATGATAAATGGTTGGTTGTTCTTCATGGTAAAAGACAGTTCATTGAAGATCCTATAGATGAAGAAGAGTACTATGATAAGTATGATGACTCCAGTCCATTCTCAGTTGGGTTGCCAACACCACAAAATATTGAAGCTAATGATGACTTGTATGTGCGCGGAGATCACAATGAAGGATTATTAATTGATAAACGATCGTAATATTAGAGGCATGCATGTTTATATTTTTTTATATGTTTCATTTTTCAATGTTTCATTTGTATATGTGAACTATAAAATGTTTCATTATCTTCTAGTTATGTCAAATGCTAAATGTTTGATTTTTTAATGAAATTTTCATATGGCTGAGCATGGGCATGATGACCATGATGTCCATGATGAGCATGGTGAGGATACCAACGCACCGTCTCACAACGTAAGTTTTAAAAATATATCATATATTTCTATCTATATGTCCATTTATAGTTATATCCTATAAGTGTGATTATTTTGTCAAATTTTAGGTTGATGATGCACATGTACCCTCTGAAGCACTTGAGGCACTTGATGAGTAGTACCAAAAAGTTGACAAGAGAAGGGGCATCACTATGATGAAGAAGTCAACAACACAAACTGACAATGGACCCAAACTGATTGTGGGTTTTGATAATATAGGAAATGCAATTGGAGTGAACCGCAATTCGTTTGTTTCATATCTTGGGTATGTTACTCGTAGCCATTGTGGTTGTAAGATAGATTCTTGGCATAAAGTTCCTAAGGGGAAGAAAGACTTAATATGGAAGGAATTATGCGTGAGTTATTATTATTTGCAATTCTACTTTGTAGATTACTGATTTTTTGGATAATAGCTAATGGCAATTCTATTTTGCAGAGTATATTTGTGTTGGATGAAATGCTGCATCGTAAATGTGTGATGCAACACTATGGGAGGGTCCTAAGGAACTATTAGACAAATCTCACCCGAGAATACATAAAAGATGGTGAGAAGAGGAAGAAGTCAGCCACTGAACAATGGAACTTCCTGGACCGAGAAGAATGGGACGCGATTGTTGCTTCAAGAAACACTGATGGATTCAAGGTATTAGGTGCTCCTCCCTATTTAATTAATATACATTGTATTCACCTATTCAAGATTAACCTTTAGTGTTACTAACCAAATCAATGTGCATACTAACTAGGCTATCAGTGCACTGAATGTGCATGACCACACAATGGGTCCAAAGGGCTATGCAAGCATTCGACAAAGACTACAGGCTGAGTGTACTGCTCAGTCTACTGCTACTCAGGAGTCATCTACTATAGGTATTGCACCTCTACCTCACCATGATGTCTGGATAGATGGGAGGCAAAACAAGAAGGGACAAATAAAGAAGCCTACAACTACTGAGGCGGCTGCAAAGATGGTAAAATACAACTCTTAGAGTAATCATTCGAATATTGATTATTTGTGGTGTTTACTTACTTACCAATTTCTGTTGATGGCGATTAGAGGGAGATGAACGAGATGAGGAAACAAGGCAAGTTCATCCCTGAGGGCACAAGGGATGAATTGACAGTTGCTCTGGGTAACCGAGAGCATTATAGACGTGTTAGGGGTGCATGCACTGGTGTGGGTATCAAAGCGTTCTTTGGGCCATCCCAGCGCAAACATGTCCCAAAAGCGGGAATTTCACAAGAAGAGGTAACCTATTAGTTTTTTAGAATGTTACTGTAAAAGGGAATTCAATAATCAGAAGCTAATGTGTTTTTATCCATGTATAGGTAGATAAGATAGTTGATAGGAGAGTCGATGAAGTAGTTGATAAGAGAGTCAAGGAAGCAGTTGATAAGACACTCCATGAAGTAATGAGCAAGTGGCAGGAGCGAGCAGTACCTATGGCGTCCCGCTCTACTCCTACTGCAGAGGTTGGGAGTAATCCTATAGACCTACCACCTAGCACATCCATTGTAAATATTTTTATGACATAGTAGCTGGTCTTTTAAAGATGATATGTATATATATATATATATATATATATATATATATATATAATTCTTTACGTAAATTTGTAGGGGTTGAAGCCATGCCGTCTAAAAAGTAATGAATACGTCATTGTAGAGGCGTCGGCTTACCCATCCCTTCCAGGGGAAATGTTTCATGGGTCTCCATTACCAATGGTTGGGTTCGTGTGAGCCCGCTATGTATATTTCCTAATTGGATGGATCTTCCATTGCCATATGTCCACCCCGATTGTAAAATGCTTGGTGAGGCAGAAGGCGGAGTGATATTGTGGCCCAAAGTGTCTGTCATCTATACTGAAATTGTATGGTAAATTTACATTATGTTAAATTATTAGTGTGCATATATGAGTTCAATTGATATGAAATTATATATACATGTTAAAATGAAGATGCCCAGAGCATCTAGGCCTCCACCTCCACCTCCTACATTACCAAGTTGGGTTCCACAGGACCTACCTGCCCCGTTAGGTCCTAATTGCAGGGGTATGGCAGTATGGTTAGGCGAACATGATATAAATTGCCCTATAAATGTTTCTATATATGCAGATGCTACAGGTCAATCATACAAAAACAAACTATTTATACAAGATATTTTGGAGTTGTTTCGCTATGATTGGCTGAATACATATGTGATAAAGTTATGGATAAGGTGATATCTTATTTATACATCCATATACCTTGTGTAGGATCTGGTGATCTGGTTTCTTATATATTAATGCATACGTAATACATGTTTTGCAACTACTTAGACAGTATATGTGCAGATTTTTCATTTGAACATGTAGGATTTTTAATTCCATCTTTGATTAGTCTAGTAGCTAAAGACCCTTCATCAGTTCAAAAATACGGTTGTGATGCTTTTACAAATTTTGGTCAAAATAAGAAGACAGTGATAATATCTCCATTCAATGTGGAGTAAGTTTACTTTGCTTATAATGTGGACTTAAGAAAATTACATTTTTATTTTGGATTTCGAGTTATTAATTTTTAACTTGTTTACCTCTAGGGGTACGCATTGCGAGTTACTAGTTATTGTCCCCGGGACATTCACTGTCTATTATCTAGATCCTAAGGGGACTAAATTGAATCCAAAATATGGACATGCAATGAAAATGGAATTATTCCGGTGAGAAATATTTCATTTTTATATTCGTTAACATATGTTATTACATTACTATTTAATTATGCAATTTACTTTGTTACATTAACATATAGGGGTTTACATGAGTTCAAAAAGGCCAGAGGAAAGGCCCCCAGGAAAAAGAACCAGCCAATAATTTGGGAGAATGTGGAAGTAAGTTCCCGACTCCAATGTATATATTATTTATGTGAACTGTGATTAGTTGTATTTTTTAATATTTTGTATGTTTCAATTTATAGTGTGCTACACAAGACAATGGTTGGGCATGTGCATACTATGTGATGCGATTTATGCACATGATTATAAAAAATACCGCAGTGGACATCGATACCATACATGAGGTATTATATATAGTCTCATTAGATAATATGAAATATGTCAATCTTATTTATATATTATTAATTATATATATACATCATTCTCTTATACATCATTCTCTTTGTAGGTGTTCAAAACCTACCCCACTATAGGTAAGGCCTTATCAGATGTACATGCTTCCTATACGACAGAAGAATTAAATGATGTAAGAGAAGAATGGGCAAAAGCCATACAAGTAGTGGGGGTTTTAAAATATAATTGGGATGTTGATAGAGATAATGACTAAAGAATGATATTTTGTAAATGAATTTTTCTGAATTGTCATATGTGTGAATATTTCTGCATGTATGAATGTTTCTACATGTGTCTGAATGTTTATACATGTGTGAATGTAAAAATGAATGGAACTATAGGTTGCTACATGAATGTTTCTACATGTGTCTAAATGTTTCTACATGTGTGAATGTGAAAATGAAAGGAACTGCAGGTTGCTACATGAATTTTCTACATGTGTCTGAATGTTTCTACATGTGTGAATGTGAAAATGAAAGGAACTGCAGGTTGCTACATGAATGTTTCTACTTGTGTGAAAATTGAATGGAACTGCAGGTTGCTAAATGTGTGAAAATGAATCTTGTTAATTTTGCAGGTTTGTGGCATGTTGTTGGCTGATATCAATGGATGTCATAAACATGTAGTTTAGTTTCACTGAACTACAGGTTTCTGCATCCTGCGACCATCCACCGTAAGCATGCAAACTGATAAGAAAAAAAAAATCAAAACATAGGCGTCGGTTATTTGTCAAAAACCAACAACAAAGGCTTACAACATCAGTTAATAGCAAAAAACCACCGTCTAATGTGGCCAGACAACACGGCCGTGTTAGCCAACACGACCATGGAGACAGGTGATATGGCGTCAGTTATTACTAAGAAACTGACGTCGATGGTGTCCTAGATGGTGCCATTTTGTAGCGCGAAGGGTTTGGGCGTCAATTTCCCTACTAATAATCGATCCCTATAGTGCCCCTACTGGCGCCCTTTTTGTGGCGTGAAGGGTGATGGCATCAGTTTCCCCACTAATAACTGATGCCTATAGTGCCCCTGCTGGCACATTTTGGGTGGCGTGAAGGGTTCTGGCATCGGTTTTCAAACTGACGCCTAAGGGTTCACCTTTTAGTGTCGCCCACACATGTGTCGCTTTTTGATCGTCGCCAAAGGCCTTAAATAACCGAGACCAAAGGTCGGTTCTGTAGTAGTGTAAACTATACCACTACTGAAAAAGAACTTCTAGCTGTGGTTTTTGCTTTTGAAAACTTTAGGCAATATTTAGTGGGAACTAAAGTGGTGGTATGGGCGGACCACGCTGTAATAAAATACTTAATGGAAAAGAAAGAAGCAAAACCTAGAATCATTAGGTGGATACTTCTTTTACAAGAATTTGACATGGAGGTCAGAGATAAAGCGGGAATGGATAATGTGGTTGCGGACCATTTGTCTCGACTTGAAAGGGTGGATGAAAAGGACACCGATATACCTATTACTGAGACCTTTCCGGATGAGCAAATCCTTTCTATCAAATCAAAAGATCCATGGTTTTCAAACATTGTTACCTATCTTGCATGTAAAGAATTACCTGAGGACTAGGGTTACCAAGAGAAGAAGCGATTCTTCCATTCTTTGAGATTTTATTTTTGGGATGATCCTATTCTTCTGAGGCAATGCAGGGATGGAATCTTACACAGGTGTGTGTCCGAATTCGAGTATGATAGTGTGTTAAGCCACTACCATACACTACCCACTGACGACCATCATGCAAGATCTAGGACAACTGTGAAGGTGTTAGAGAGTGTCCTATATTGGTCCACACTTTTCAGAGATGCATATGAGTTTGTGAGGAGATGTGAAGCCTGTCAGCAGGTAGGTAACATTACCAAAAGGCAGGAAATGCCCCTCAATGTTTTCTAAGAGGTTGAAGTTTTTGATCTATGGGGTATTGATTTCATGGGACCCTTTGTTCCCTCAAATTCGAACTTATACATTTTACTTGCAGTTGATGATGTATCAAAGTCGTTAGAAGCAATACCCATAAGGACTAAGGATGCTACGATAGTGTGCAGGTTTGTGAAAGAATATATTTTTTGTAGGTTTGGAGTGCCGCGCATGATCATCAACGATGGAGGCACCCATTTCAAAAATAGCAAATTTGTTGCGCTATTGAGAAAGTATGGGGTGAAACACAATGTGGGCACTCCATATCATCCGCAAACACAAGGCCAAATGGAAATATCTAACATGGAGATAAAGAAGATCTTGGACATACAGTCACCTCATCTAGAAAGAACTGGAGCATGCTTCTACCGGATGCACTTTGAGCATACAGAACCGCCTTTAAGACTCGTATAGGAACTATGCCTTTTTGGTTGGCTTATGGACGTGCGTGCAACTTGCCCGTGGAGCTAGAGCACAAGGTACATTGGGTGCTTCGGAAGCTGAACCTGAGCATTGATGAGGCAGGGAAGAAAATATTATTGGAGTTGAATGAGTTAGATGAATTGAGAATGAACGCCTATGAGAATTCTCAGATCTATAAGGAGAGGACAAAGCAGATACACGATCGACATATTCAGAAGAGAGTCTTCCATAAAGGTGAAAGCGATTTGCTATTCAATTCTAGGTTGAAGATACATCTCGAGAAGTTGATTTCCAGGTGGAGTAGGCCTTTCATCATTGAGGAGGTGCATCCACATGGAGCCGTGACGGTAAGAGATGGTGATAGGACATTTTTGGTGAATGGACAGAGGCTAAAACATTATTATGGAGAAGATTTTATGAATAAGGTGCATGAGGTAAAACTCATTGCACTCAACTGATGAGTGAGCAGGACTTGGTCTAGCCTAAGACGTTAAATGAGGGCGCTTGTTGGGAGGCAACCCAACCTTGGTGTAGTTCATATTCTGTTGCTTTCTTTTTTATTTTCATAATTAGTTTTCATGAAATTTCTACTTAGTCTTTGTAAAAATGATACCTTGATGCGTACGTTCAGTGTGCAGGACTGGAGCTTGGTCGATAGTATCGACATCTTTGTCGATAGTATCGACTCGGGGGCAGTGAGACGGCTAAAAAATCTTCAACTGATCGATACCATCGACAGTCTTGTCGATAGTATCAACACTGGGTGAGGTGTCTATAGATGAAAAAAACTCGATGCTATCGACTCATAGTCGATACCATCGAGTTTAATGAAGATTTCAGAAGGTTTCTTATCCGGTATGTCGATAGTATCGACCATCTGTCAAACTCAGCAATGACCGCACCGCACCAACGACAAGGAAAACACAGACTGTCGATACCATCGACACCTGTCGATAGTATCAACACATGAGGCCACCGATCTATAGCTTTCATCATCAACGGACCACTACACCTCCATCAAATGGTCAATAGTATCAATCCATGCATTGCTTCGATACTATCAATGCCAGTCAATACTATTGATGCATCTTCGATTCACATCTCTAGGAGCACCTATCGATAGCAGTTGATATCCACGACACACGGATTATGTTGTCCCGTCGATAATATCGACGGGGCGACAATAGCGTCGGCTGAATCTTATAAAAGGAGAGGTATTCTTCCAATCTAAACACACCTCCAAGCATCCTTCCTTCCACTTCTAAGAAAGAGCAAGACAAGCATCTCTGAGTGTCCGGCGGCTATAGAAAGCTACACCAACAGTCACCTCTGAGCTTCCCTTCTCAATCTCCTTTCTCTCACTCGTTGCTTCTCATAACATGGAGAGATCTGGTGCTTCCTCATCAAGGCCTGTCCTACCCGCTCCACCTGCCCTAGTTGGAGGACTCATCCCTCACCCGAGGATAGTCCACCCATCGTAGGAAATAAAAAAGGTCTACGATAAGCTATGGAAGCGCAGAATTGAGCCCACCTGGTATGGTGACCGGCAGCTAATCAAAGACTTGGGATTCGAGGCAAACATGGCATACATGCTCCAGGGGAAACTAAGAGAAACCCCAATGCTCTGCACTGACCATGTTGAGGGTCATCCGTTCTTCAGCGGGTGGCCAACATACAAGGAGATTGTCATTGAGTTTATGGCATCTCTTGAGATATGCATCGTCCCCAATGAGCTTCAACCGGCAAGGACTGAATGGAAAGAGGGGAGAGTTTCTTTCTATCTCTACAACAGAGATTACACCATGTCCCTCTGTGAGTTCAATGAGATTTATGGGTGGTCTCATGGGAAGTTGCGCCAGCCGCCGCATAGGCCAAACTACAACAACATGTATTCAGTGTTGGTCACGGTACCTGAAGGCTATATGATCAGCTGGCACCATGCATCCATAGCCGACTTTGAGCATCCGTTTGTCAGGATCATGCACCGTATGCTATCTAATACACTCTTTGTAAGATCCCGACTATCACAAAGTAAATTTTAAGAGATAGATCTCTTATTCCTCTATAATTTGCTAGAGCGAGAGAGTTTAAATTTTAGAGCCTTCTTCCTCACTCAAGTCATGGAGGTAAAGAGGAACACATCCCATAATGCCCCAATCTATTTCGAGGGTCTCATCACTGCTATTGCCATCCACCTCGGCCTGGATCTTTTCGAGTTACAAAAGTTGGAATGTAAGAATACGCCTAATCTGAATCATTTCATAAACACCGGCCTAGTCAACGTCCACCACAACACCATCTTCGCCACCTGCCATGTACAAAAAGTCTTTCAAGAGAGGCAACTTCCTGACCTCGCCTTCGACCTCAGTCCTGGCCAAGATTATAAGTGGCCAATCATTGACGTTGATTATGACTAGGAAGAAGAAGGAGGAGACGATGAGGATGACAAGCAAGAAGGCGATGACGATGATGAAGAGGAGGAGGAAGCCTCCATTCCCCTCCGACGAGTTGCTCCATGGAAGCGACCCCGACATTTTGGAGCCCTGTCTTCTTCCCAACCATTTGCACCGCAACCTTCTCAAGGTGGAGAGGATGTCTATTCCATGCAGGGCATGTATTCAATGCTCCAAGACATTCAACAGACACAACAACAACATATCACATCTTTTACAGGTATCCAGGACATCCAGAACCGGCTGTATGACAACCAGAAAGCAATCTATGAAAATGAGTGCCTCCTCTTTGTGAATCAGGAGAACATACACAACCAGTTGCAGAGGATGGAGATGCATTAGCAACCGTTCTATGATCATTATTGGAGCCATAACTATTTTGGAGGATACTCACAGCCACCGCCGAGGCTGCCCACCGATCTGACGTTCCATGGGCAGTATCCCACTTGGGATCCTAGCCAGTTCCCACTAACACCACCACAGTAGAGGGTATAACTGTTCCACTTCTTAAGTCTAGATTTTGACTATGAGGTCATAGTCTAATTCAAGCTTTGGGGGGAGATGGAACAACATTTATTTAGCTTTTATTTAGTTTTTATTTCAGCATTTAGTTTTGCTTTTAAAAATTTAGTTGTCTTTATTTCTAGGTTTACTATTTTCTAGGATCCACTATCTATCTAGTGTAATCAGTGGAGTTGTAATGCAATGCATGTCATGTTATGTTTTCACTTTGGGGGCTTGTGAGCAAACAAAATATAAATGAAAAATTTAAAAATTTGTAAGCTGGTCTTCTGAGAACTTGAGGACTTAATTTGTGAAAGTTATTGGGTAGGTCAACTCTAAAACATATGAACATGAATGTTTATCCTTATGGTTCACAGGAAGAGGTTGACATGGATGTTTGAGCCTAAACCGACCAAACGTTAACGTGGCTTTAATTTGAAGTGAGAGAGAGAAATCCCTTAATTAACCTGTACACAAGTCAGTAAGGAGGGACATATAATTCTTTCTGAAGGTTTTGTCAATTAATCTTGTGATTTGTTCCACTGCAATGTCATTCACACTCCACCATAAGAATTGGCAGCACATAACCGTCTTTCTCTCTTTGATTGCATTCCATATAGATAGATCCTGCATTATAGTTCTTTAACATTTTGCATGAAAATGAAAAAAATATATAGAGTAGTTATACATGCACATTATCTTTAGGTGCATGTCAGTTAGTTGCATAACTATTTTCATTTAGTTGCAATTGCATCTTCTAAGCAAGTATTACATAATGTGTCTATATGTTCTTCTAAAAACATTAAAGGTGGTGAATTTGTTCCATATCCTCAGAAAAGTGTAGAAGAGAATGCATCAAGTGTACAAGTTTATGTAAAAAGAAGGAAGCCCAAAAAAAAATCCATATAATTTATGAAAAGAGGGCTTGAAAAAAAGAAACAAAAACAAGATAATAAAAAGGATTAAGGAGTAATTAAGAAGAAAAGGGAGGAAGGAACATGTTTTCACATGAATATTAAGAAGAATGGACACATGATGCAGTTTTCTTAGATATTCCATCTCACTCTGAAACAGAATGATAGTGCATGCATCATTTCACCAAAAATGTTAGCATTAAAATCATTATCATCTACATCGGCATCATCATAGGTTAATCATTTTTGTATTGCATCATTTACTGTAATGTGTTCCCATTTCTTCCACAGCTGCCTAGTCCATTCACCTGTTGCTCTAAGTGGTAGGCCACCTATGATTTTCTCCTCATTCATGTACATTAGGAGCCATTTAGATGGTAGTTAGAGAAAATGAGCAACGTAGATAGGAGATCACAGGATGCACCAAGTCTGAACCGGAGGATTTTATTATATTAACTGCTTTATTTGATAGTGTTCGTTGATCTTGGGGTGGACATCTTTCATGAATGATTCTTGTCGCCTGAAGGGCAGTTATCATTCTGTGGTTGGTAAGGGCCGGTATGTGGCTCGTAGGCGGGAATAATTTTGAGATATCATTCAATGTGATTATGTTCTTTAGTTGACTCTCTCAATCAGATTTTATAGTTTTGTTTCTCGAGGACGAGAAAGATTCAAGCTTAGGGGAGTTTGAAGTAGGGATTTGGGGTCATATTTATAGGCTGATTTCATACTTGTTTTGTGTGGTTATTTGTCATCTTTTGTGACTATAATAACATGATTCACTTTCTTTAGCCTATAAACACTTTATGCATCAAATTGATCTTATTCTAGCTTATTTTGCATGATTTATGAAATTTCCCAAATTGTCTTGTGTTTTTCTCTCTTTTCCAGGCACCTTCTATTCTAGAACCTATCGATACTATCGACAAGCCGTCAATACTATCGACAGTGCATCAGGTGGTCAAGCTGGAGAAAAGAATCCCATCGATACCATCGACCCACACCGTCGATGGTATCAAAATCATCCCAGAAGGAGAAATAGTACCTCGTCGATACTATGGACACCTTGATCGAGAAGTCAGAAGATGAATCCTATTTTGAAGCAAGTACACATGGCCTAAGGCGTCGATACTATCGACAGCCCATCGATACTATCGACAGCCCGTCGATGGTATCAACACCGTCAGATTAAGATTTTGTACAGATCATCAAGATCTAATGGCTGGGATCTATTGGCGAACATAAGTCGCTCATAGACCTAAGGGTGGACAACCCATACCCAAGATATAACATTCTATTTTTTGTCGCACGAGTCCCAAAGGAGAGGAGTAAAGAACGGAGCCGAAAGCAATGTTCCAGAGGATTCAAGAGTCGCAGACGGATGATTCTATCATCGAAAGGTTGTAGAATGGGCGTCTCGCATCAAGGATCATCCAGTTCTTACCATTCCAGGGGTTACACCATATTTCTATCTGTTTCCCATGTTTTCTTCTTCCTTCTCCATGTATTCTGTTAAGATGAATATGCAGAGCTAATCCCCTTTGATCCTTAGGACCCGGGAGTAGCCCGAGGAATCGTTGTATGACATTTTTGTATGGATTAGTACAATTCTTCTCATTTCTCCTGGATATGTTATCGTGCACTCTATCATAATTGCTATGCTTGATCACCATAGTTAATTTCTAATACCTTTAATTGCTCTTGATGGAGGATTGATGGTTGAAAAGGCACGATTAACACGTTAGCCTATAAATTCCTTAGACTAGGTAATGTACGATTAATGGTGGATACCTAGAGGATTCATTAATGCACTTAGATCTAGGGTATAAGTTACTACTAGCGTGGAACTAACCTAGAACTAGGTAGTGGATTGCATCGCGGAAGCAAGCAATTCTGACTACATGCCTCTATCCGGGATAAGGGACGATTTATGCTAATTATGTGAATCTGTATGCAACGAGACCTTGTGGTAAAACTGTAATCCTAAGGATCTCCATTCTCATTTGATTAAACCAACATTTAATCATCGCTCTTTTATTTTCTCTTTAGTTTAGTTTGTTTTTCAAAACTAATCCACTTTTCCATCAGTTTAGCTGATCACAACCAGTTAGTAGTAGTTTTTTAAAATTCACATTTCCCTGAGATCGACTCGAGCCTCACAAGGCCTATATTACTTCGATACGTATACTTGTGTTTAACACACAGTTTTCACGTGTCAGCATTCTACATCCAATAACATGCTATCTCACTCTTTCTCCTCATTCCCAATTTAACGACTCCCATATCAAATATAATAAATAAACATATATCAATGCTTAAAACACTTCACCCTAACATTCATCATCAAAGAATAAATAAAATTTAATTGAGGATTCCCCATTGCCTGCAACTCTTTCTCTCTCCCTCCCTCTCTCTCTCTCTCATCTAGCAATGGATGTGAAACATATTCTTTTTATGGTATAGAACCCCTCACTGTTGTGATTTCATGACTTCCATTTATGGGTACAAAATTTTGACTGTCATAACAGGCCACTTTATTATTTAGAATGAGCATTACATGATAAATAGATGGAAAATTGAGTCAAATACAATTTTCTCACTGATGAAAACCTATAAGTACTCAATATAAGTTTGTGTTAAAATAATTGATCTTATATTTTTAGGTATATGTCAAGTTCATTGTGCAAATTTTTTACTGCTCAATATAAGTTCTTTCTAGAATAATTGATCTTTTATTTTTAGGTATATGTCAAGATTGTTATGCAAATTATTTATAACTTTTATATTGTGTGATTTGATGTTAGATTAACAAAAGGGTGTGTGTTTGTGTTTTTGTTGAGCAAGATAGCCGCCACATGATTATTTTTTTTCACCCGATAATATAGTATGATGTTAACTATTTTTGATGATAGATCATATGCAAACTACAACATGCTATATCCCTTTTTTAAAAATATACAATATTCTTCAAGGCATGTTTATATGGAAGGATGAGGCAATTTTATTTGTATAGAATTTCAATAGAACATAAAATGAATTACTTTTATTTCTCATGTTCATTGCAGGTGTGTGTTTACTAATAAAAAAAATTAATCAATCATGTTCATTGTAGGTGTGTGTTTACTAATAAATAAAAATTAATCAATAACAAAAACCATCCATTTAATCAAACAAGACAATAATCAAGAAATAACTACAAGACATCCTATCGGTGCCACCTCTGTTGCTATCAGACTTCAGTGGCCACACAAACCAAAGTGCGCTTAGCACTTCCTACGCTGAGATTTGGGAAAAATTCATAGATCGCTTGCCCATGCTGGTAAGGTGTGAGGACAGACCCCAAAAGTCGCCAAGCAGGATAAGAAGAAGCCCAAGGGCAGGACGCATAAAAGGATGCAATACAACCGCAGATTCGTCATTTGTAAAATGATCAAAGCTGTAGTGTATGACTCCTTTCAGTTTGGCTTCCCATGGTGTCCCTCGGTATTGCAATTCTAGATAGGTGCTCATATACATTGCTCAATATTATGTAGTCGAATACTACTTCAGAATTTTCTCCTCTTAAATTATCTCCTCTTATTGTAATGGATCCTAAGTTGACAGTTAATAGCTGAATTCTATCTGCAAGTGCGAGCTGTGTGACCCTTGGCTAAAAAAAAAGAAATAACTACAACGCATGCCTTAATATTTAAAAAAGATAATAATCCAGAAATAATGACAAGGCATGTTTTCTCTTAGGCTTTGTTCGACAAAGAGTCGGAAAGCGACGGTGAGGACCGGTAAACATGGGCAGCCCCTAAAAAAGTTTGGGTAGATCAAACGCTCATCTCCTTAACACCAGTAGGGTTCATCGCTCTGCAGTTCCTATTTAGATTTAAACTCTAGTACATTTTAGACGGCAGGCAGTGATCAAAATCACCACTTCTTTTTGACACAGTGAAGAGCGACGACTTCGGTCACTTTGCCGAACGGTGCCTTAAAATATAATCTCACCGCATTCCTTTGTCTCCTATTAATCGCTGTCCAGTCTTCAAGGGGAATTAACTACGAGTCCCCACAAAGTCTCTCTTCCTTTTTTTCAGACTCTCTGCCAACTTACCGCAGACCACGCTCATCCCAACCCCATACCCATGTAAACAAAACTAATCAATAACAAAAACCATCCATTTAAATAAGACAATAACCAAGAAATAACTACGAGGCATGTTAATGAGAATGACCTACGCTCTTATAATTATAACAAAACACCATTAAAATTAAATCTCCAACATTAAGGCATAGGGTTGCCAGCTGGTATACTTAATTAAGATTACAAGATGCTGGCTATTTTTTTAGAAAAAGCTCAAATAATCAGATCTCGCTTAAATTTATATATGTCTCTATAGATCTGAATCTTTCTTCTTATCTTATCTTCCGTCTTATATTTGAACTATATTTTCAATCTTTGGGTTATCTATTCTGCATAAACTACCAAGTTTACAATAATATATAACGTACCCGATGTTTCCAACCTAATCTATTACTAATTTCTCTCTACAAAATTTATAATCTCACATGTGCAATCATGACAGTTTTCAAAGTTATATGTGCGTAAGTTGTTCTATACTCTCTACTCAATTGTCCATCTTTCTCTCTTCTTTTGTTGGTTTCCCAATAGAGAAGAACTATAAGGCCTCCTCACGCCACCTCTGTTCCCTCCGACACTCCCCTCGCCCACCATCCCTCATGTCTTTTCATCTTGAAAGTTTCATCGATTGCTCCTTCCAAGTTTGGTACCCTTCACCTACCACCAAGCACAACTAGAACACCAAGGTACATTAGAGTCTCCATTACTACAACAGGGCTGCAATTGAACAATATTTCCATGTATTTCAATAATAAAGTTTTTATGTCCTTTTTTCTGATATATATTGTTTTATATGTGTCACAACTCTATAGTGAGTTAAAATATAATTTTCATTTATACATAAATATAATTTAATAATATAAAACATAATAGTTTAGTAAAAGTTGTATTCATCAAAATAGATTAATGTGTAGTATAAAGTGATAATATAATGGAATATTGTACCCATACATATTCTACATGGTATGTTGTATATAAACATTTTATCTAAAAATAGGTATGTATAATTAAAATATAAATTATCCTAGTCAAGTTCTATGTTCATTGGTTGTAGTTAAATTATGATATTAACTATATAATTTTCTGCCCAATAGATTATTCACTACGATCTTTTACAGGTATACCAGAATTAAAAAATTATAAAGAAATGGAAGGGAGATGGGCAACAAACTGCACCGTCAATCCATTTTGAATAGTAAATCCAATCCTCCGGAAAACCACATCCGAGAAGCTTTCCGGGCAGCATCCCCTACTGTAAAATCACCACTTTTCAGGGCCGCCAATGGAGAAACTCTTGTAAGATATTAACTAAACTTCTCAATGTATTTGTGGAAAAATATTTTTCAGCATTAGTATTATTTTACTATATACTATATTTTGTAAAAATATTTATTATGGGCTTGCTAAGCATGTTCATCATAAATATTTATTGTTGTGATTCATCATAGGAAGATAAGTTATGACATTTCAATATTGGATGATAGAAATATTTCTGACGTAAGTTGATTTTTTTTCAAAGTAATATATATTATTTATCACATCAACTTGCATTAGCATATCAAGTTCAATTTACAAGCCACATTAGCATAGTCCGATTCATACTAACTTATAATCTCTCTTATATTTGAACTGCATATTTCCTAGATTTTATTCTTTTTAACTTATCATCTCTTTTATATTTAAAATATATTTTCAATTTTCAGCTTCTCTTTTCTCCATAAACTACTGAGTCCTCAATCTATACTACAATAAAAAGAGAGTTTTTTTTTAACTAATTACAATTATGCCATTTTCCACACTAACAAAAATCTTCTATGCAATCGTATTGCACTATTTAAAATAGAGCATTCTCCTTAACTAACTCTCTTCTCACATTTTTTTCTCCTATTTTCCAAATTCCATCATATTTTTCTTTTTTCTCGGAATTGCTAAACCACATCCCCGAAAAACGCCCACCCTCTTACTCACGTACTCTCTCCTTCCCGAAATTGTGATCACCTTTCTCAACTCCACCCATCCATCGTAAACTTCTCCTCTATTTCTCTTTCTCCACTTCAAACGATCATTCTTTCTTGGTGGTTACCAGACTTGACGATAACTACATTTGACGCCTTTCAATTCACACCAATTATACATCACACTACCCCACGATTCATTTTTGTTGTATTATTCTCTCTTCTTTAATTAGCCCTACGAAACAACACAATAACTCTCCCTATAAAGAACACATAACAAGTCCTCTCACCTAAAGATGATCCTCCCTTTCACCTCCAAATCTACTGTATTGGACTTGCTATCTCGGTTGTGTCCCAAAAAATTCTTACCACACATTTACCCAAAAACTCACCCCTAAAAAAATTAATGCAGTGTGTGTACGGTCGAGATTGACATGGACACGTCGGGATATCATACTCGGGACAGTAGATTTGAATCCACAAAACCTACCCCTAAAAAAAATTAATGTGGTTTGTATACAACCGAGATTAACAGGAACACCACGTCAGGACAGCGAGCTCGGGACAACAGATTTGAACCCTGTCTTTCAGGAAATTGATTCTCCTACTAACAAGTTTCAGCCTATGTATATATTTAATATCGATATCTACACACATGGTTAATATTTATCTTTATTTGTAAACGTTTTTATTTACTTAGAAAATACTGACCAATCACAACCAGTAAATCTGGATTTCTATCTTCTGAAACAATATTTACATATTTATCTCCATGGTGATTACCACTATTGACCCCTTTACCTTCACTTCATTTACTCCCCTCGATTCATTTATGTTATATTTTTCTGTCTTCTTTGTTATCCCCGCTAAACAACACAATTAACTCTTAAAACTCATTTGTTATCCCCACTACACAACGTAATTGACTCTTCCATAAATAACACGTAACAACTCCTCTCACCTCAAGGTGCCCCACTCTCATACGAAATTTATGCTCTTACCAACATATTCCAATCTATACTTTAAATTAATATCTATATCTACATCCATCATTAATGTTTATGTTTATTTACAAATGTACCGTCTTCGTTTTACCTTAAAAATATTGACCAATAACAAGTCATAACCAATAAATTCGAATTCATGCAATCTCATACTTTCTCTCTTCTAAAAGATAGTTACATATTTATCTCTATTTTATCCATACTAAGTGAATATTTTCAATTAATTGCATGTGTGCCATTTTTCCCACTTATAAATCCTCATAGACGATCATATTTTAATATTTTTGAAATACCCTCCTCTCTCCTTCACGTTTTTTCACTAGTTTCTCAAAATTCTTTGCACTTTTTCTACTTTCAACCGTCATAAAACAAACTAACACGTTTTACGACATTCTTCTATATGATAACGGTATGAAATTTAAATCCAAAACGGTTACCGAACTCTCACCTTCATCTCTCGACCGCTCCACCTCTCTAACACCTAAACGTGATCAAATCCATACTCGAAAAAACACATGCGAGATGCAATAAATGTTACTAATTTTTCTTTGCACTTAAAATCCATCACTAAAGACTGCCTAAATGGACGCTACCACTAACAACAAACTCGATGATCTGCCCTATTTTTGTGCGCCTTATAATTGTAGACGGTTTAAATTCTCCTAATGATATACCTTCTTACTATATCTTATTTTTTATTTCTATTCCTAACCTTGAAGATGTAATAGCTTTACCATATGCTAACTCCTTTCACAATTTCATGACCAGTAGCTAATTCCTCCACATCTTAAATAGCTTTTTATTATTCATGTATACATTATATAATATTTATATAAAGTATTTTATTCTAATAAAATTGATCACCTAATATTAAAGAGTCATATTTTATTGGACACGTGCATGGGCACGTGTGTGTTGACTAATATATATATATATATAATGTTTCAAAATGATATATGTATTATTTAACATAATATATGTGATGTTGCAGCATATTTTAGTATTTTGATGTGATATATGTATTATTTTAGTATTATTGTGTCTGAATTTGCTTACGTGGTAGGTCATACAGATAATGTCTTCTATTACATAAATTTTGTTATGATGTGATATAAATATTATTTTGATATGATATAGTCATCCCAGACGATTCAATAGGGTAAACTTTTTATATTATCTATGTGTTGTTTTGGTACGATATAGATCATTCTACAACATACTTTGACGTAATATATGTCTTGCTTTAGTATGCTATGTGTGATTTTACAGTTGTGTTGAGAGACTTTTTATGCTTATGTGATATTGATGCTTTACTTTTGGTATTATTTTTCATTTTGATCACTGGTATTCTTTTTCTTTAATAAAATCAAAGGAGAGATAATATTAAAAATGTGTAGTATTACATAACCATTGCCACTTTTGGAGTTCTTTTTATATAATAAAATTATTTGCAAATATATGTGTAATTATATCATAGAATTGATTTTTCTAGGAAATTGTTTTAGACTTTGGGTCCAGGTTTGGTTCAAGGTTTAGGTATATCAATCTAGTTCAGTTCCGGATAGAAGGTCTCTATAAATATTGTGTCTAGGCTTGGGTCCGGGATTGACAAAAAATGATCAAGGTTGGATTATTTTGACCCAGAATTGACCTAGACCTAATTTTTTGGCACCAATATCTCATCCACATTTCTATACACCAGTTCCAATTCCAGCCTCATAAATAGCCAGATCCAATAAGACCCATCTTTCTTTGTCAACTGCAACAAACAATAAATTCATAGAGGAGGTTGTGAAGTGGGAGGAAAAACATAGGATAGAGAAAAAACAACAGTGAAAAACTTATGGTGCTTATAATTTCCATTGTGTAATGATCTTTATAACAAATATAAATGATTAGATTTCTTATAAAAAATACATACACATTTTTGATAAAACAATAAAGAATATAAAATATGAAAAAGAAGTATTTTATAAAAATATGTATACAATACTTATTTTAGAATAAACAAAATTGAAAAATATGTGCTATTTAATTTGAAGTATTGTAGACATTATTTATGAATGTTGTCCTCATAAAATGATGCACAATACTTATGTTAAAATATAATGCAATAAAAAATAAGTACTACACTAAAAGGGCGAGATGAAATACTCAAATTTAGTTAATTTGTTACTCAAAAAATGAGTGTCATCCCCAAAAGTATCACACAACACTCATTTTATTACTTCTTTTAAAATGCAATAACATAAAAATGAGTAAATTACCAAAAGTATGACTTGAAATGCTGATTTTTTAGTTGGTGTGTTACTCAAAAAATGAGTAATATCCCCAAAAATAAAATGGAATATTCATTTAAATACATATTTGAAATAAACTAACAATTAAAATCAGTACATAACAAAAGACCGACATGCACTATTCACTTATTGAGTTACTTTGTTACTCAGTAAATGAGTACTATCCCCACAATGCGATACTTATGTTTAGATTTTGTATTATTTTCTCAAAAATATGCCGACATTCATCTTGTCAGAATGTATTTTTTATAATGAATTTAACAATTTTTGTTTTGACAAATATCATACTGGATTGAAAATTATAAATAATTTTTTTTCTCTCTCTTCTTTTTTCTCTTACATTCATTTTTCCTTCCACTTCTCTATCCATGTTAGACTGGTACAGTTGATGGGATGAAGGAGGTGGTGTGTATCACTCCCCATGTTATTAAATGCATGAGAAGATGATAGTTTGTGGAATGAGAATTGATTCATGTGATTGGTGAGTAAATATCTTCTGAGTCACAAATGATTTAATAATAATTTTATTATTAACATATAGAATTTAATTTTACATATATACAAAAAATATTCCAACTTATGAATTCTTAAAGTTAGAATAACTACTTCACCAATATACATATACTGTAAAATAAATACAAGAGTGGTTGAGAGCATAAATAGTAAGAGCAAGGTCTCTAGTTTTATTCTCCATGGGGATGGAATGAATTTGTTCCCCATGTATTTTTAAGAAGATGTCCATAGAGATTTCTTATGTAAACTACCCAGTGTGCACATTTCACTTGTCCATTTGACAAAAATCTCTCGTCTATATCTTCTCCCACCTCCAACAAACACTACTACAGAAAATGCTTTTTACAACAATTCCTTTTCTCAATTTACAACAGGTGTTAACCGTTGTATTAGATCGCGTGGTCTTATGGGGGGTGCTTTACACAACATGTGATCACATGTTGTAATAGATGTATTTTATACAACAGTTGAAACATGTTGTCTTTTAAAGAATGGCCTGTTGTAATATGGGTAGTTTACACAACATGTGGTGCACCTGTTGTAGTATATATTATACAACAGTTGAACGACGTTGTCTTTCACTAAACACACCCGTTGTAATAGGGGTATTTTTTACAACATGCGGTTCTCCCGTTGTAATATATATTATACAACAGTCGAAGCATGTTGTCTTTCACTAAACACACCCGTTGTAATAGGTAGGTATATTATAACATGCAGTGCACCTGTTGTAATATACATGTTTATACAACAGTTGGAGTATGTTGTCTTTCCATACATTTAACCGTTGTAATAGGATTGTTTAGACAACATGGTGTGTGTATGTTGTAATATACACAATTTATATAACAGGTTATGCATGTTGTAGTTTACTAGAAACACCTGTTGTAATAGGTGTATTTTTTTCCTGACAAACATGTTGTAATAGGTGTGGATAACACAACATGTATTGTTTGTTGTAGAATCATACATTTTACAACATATCATTAATTGTTGTCTTTGATTAGAGTTTGACAGGTCATATATCAAACCAATTGTATTGATGAAATTAACCATATTATTAATAAATTATAATAAATATGCAATTATACTTTTTCATTTCACAAACAAACACATAGTTGAACAAAATTTTCATCAAACCTTGAAAGAAACTCGTACTAAATTTAATTAATATTAAATCATACATACAACGATTCAATAATACAAAGTACTGAGTATCCACTCTAGAATTGAACTGAAAACTAACTGAAAAAGTTTCACACATTGGTCTATGCTAAAGAACAAATGTCTCCCCCACATGTCACATAATCTTATGTGTGCTCAAGAACACATGTCGCCCACTCGTTTCGTACCTCATCAATTTCTTCTTGGTTGAAGCAACAACCAATATACTTTTAATAATACTGCAATCATATGACAAATATATCAACATATTGTGATTTTTTCTATTTATTTAGAAATTTGAACAAACTAAAAGAATATAATGTTAAGTAGCTTACACATTTAGGAATATTTCTATTTCTCACACCAAAGATGTCTTTTATATACTTCAACACATAATACCCGCAATCTGTATTGTTCGGCTACTTTGGACACTGTACAAAATAAATATTAATTTGTTATCCAAATAATTGTGAGAACTTGTTAGCAAATAAGAGGATGGAAAGGTATAAATAGCCAGAAAACTTAATAAAAGGTATGTGTAAACAGAATCAAAAGTGCTATAATAGTGAAAAAGGCATGGTTTATTGGTGAAGAAGGCGTGGTTTATAAGTCATACTGGATGATGCAAAACTTGCTCTTGCAAGAGGGGGATTTTGTAAGAGTGAAGAATTCCACCCTTCCAAAAGGAACCTTTGTTAAACTGCAGCCTCACAACATTTAAATTCAATTCAAGTAGACCACTGTCAAGCAAACAGTCATTAAACTCATGCATACATTCTAGAAGAAGGCTCTTTACAAACCTATTAAATGTCCTTACAATTGGGATCTACCTATAGGGTCTACTTGTAAACCCAAAGTGTAATATCTTGTTTCAAAGGATAATGCCCGAGCAACCTGATGATATTGACCCAAAGAAGATCTAATTGATATATGTAAAAATAAGACCATATCAAATCAAGTAGCAGAATCTGAAGAAACTAGAACAACACTTCTATTTGTGAATCAGAAAGCAGTATTTTTTTGGATCAAAATGGTAAATTACCTTGATAATTTCCCATTTCAAATTCTTCTTATATTGCACATCTCTCTTTTGATAATCTTTATGAGTCCTATTCAAATTTATATCAAGAATTCTATGCATTAGTAACTATATATGAAACTTTCAATACATGTATTATGTAATTGAAATTGTTTTATGAAGTACTTACAACTCCATGAGTTTTTCCACGTTCTCACGTAATTTTCCTCGTAACGGATCAAGACAGTGGCACTTACCCCACATAGGGTCGAAGACGCAAAGTATCCAATGTCCCCTACGCATACATGAGTATTAAATTTTAAGATTAATGCATTTTAAGCAACATTTAAAGTAAACAAATAACAGATAATCGACAAAATGTATGCGTACCCCACATTATAAGGTATAAAGAATAATTCTAATCTTTGTTTCTTCCCTCTAATGAACTGATCTGCTATGTACTGTGCCCGAGTCTCCACTTTATCATTGTATAATAGATCAATAAAATGTGGACATATAAATCCAAATATATTAAATACATTTCCCGAGGTCACTTTGTTGAACAAATGCCTACAAAAAAACTCATATTTAGTCTTTATACTTGTATAGAAACTTGTATAGAAATACATATTTAGTCTTTGTACTTGTACAAAAACTTGTATAGAAACACATATTACTCGTATAGAAACTTACTTTATGTACACTGATATGTGTGAGGCTTCTAGTTGGTCTTTATCATGGCATATTTTAACCAATTCCAGTGTGATAATCAGCTCATGCGTGTAACCTACTACATCTTCAGACATATGAAGAGAGATGTTACGATTCTCATCATCTTTCACATACACCATCAACAATTTCAGCTTCATTAGAGATATGCCTATTTTAAATAATCTTCTTTTTTATGATATTTTATTGCATCTAACATAACACGTAAAGTTGAGCATTTCAAATTGTATTGAATGTGTTATTGAAATTAGGAATTTATTAATTTGTTTTTATCTTCTTTAAATCTTCATGTTCTAATGTGTAACAACATGACATTATTCAACATTACAATATCTTCATCATTAAATGAAAACAATGTTCATCTAAGATCATTTGACTTAACTAAAATAGCATTATATTAAAGAGTTGTATTTGAATTATGACTATGTCGTTTGAAAATATATGAACCAGAAATACATATCACTACAAAATGTTTGAAAAAAAATTATAACGTACACATGTAAGTATAGTAATTGTCTACAACATGACATTATTCAAGTGTTATAGAAAAATCTACTGATAAAAATTGGAGCAAGATATGCCTTATTTAATTAATTTCTTTTTATAATATTTTATTACATCTAACATAGCACGTCAATTTGATCATTTAAAGTTGTATTGAATGTGTTATTAAAATTAGGAATTTATTAATTTGTTTTTATCTTCTTTAAATATTCATGTTCTAATGTGTAACAATATGACATTATTCAATATTATAATATCTTCATCATTAAATGTAAACAAAGTTCAACTAGGATCACTTGACTTAACTAAAAAATCTATCATTTGTAGAGAAAAAGTACAAGTAATGTAGTTCACAAAACAAACTTAGCATGCTCTTTAAAAATATTCTATATCTAGTTGATCTTAATTTTTTACCATGAATAAAATAAATAAATAAAAACATGTATATCAAAATTTTATTTCATTATAAAACAATGACAAGAATTTGGATATGCATGAGATAAATGTAATTAATTCTAAAAGTAAATCATTGCTAATAATTTAGTTGATATAGGTATTACAAATGGTTGTTTGGTATCATTTGGGAAAGAAAGGACAAATGGGAAAGGAAAGGAAAGGAAATGGAAAATTTATTAAAAATGGTTGTTTAGTAACATGTGGGAAATAGAGGATAACTGAAAAGAAAAAAGAATGGAAAAGTTATTAAAAAATATGTCTTCATCGCTATGCTGAACAAACACGATTTTTTAAGGTAAAGAGGACTTTAGCCTTATGGTGATCTAAAAAAGCGACAACGACATGCTCTAGGATGCCATAACAAATTTAAATATAAGCAACCTAATATAATTAATTTGAATAATGATTGTAGATCATGTATTGTAAAATTAAGATATATACTATTTTGGCCTATTTATAGAAAAAAGGTTAAGATTTTTGTATCTAAGTAATACATACTCAATGAGAAAATAGGTCATTAACTTATATAGTTGAATGAACAATGCACGTCAATCATGATTTTTTAATACTAACACTAAGATATTGTTAATACCACTTGATAATATTCGATTGTCAAGAGTATGTAATGGTGATAAACCTTATTTTTTAGAGTGATCTAATATTATTAATTAAAATATGATCTCACATATTTATCAGCAACACGAAAAAAAAATCAAGATCAGAAAATATTACTAAATATGGCATTGACAACAATTTTTTTTTTTTGTGGAAATAGGTAAATACATTGACAACAATTCCAACAAAAAGAGAACCTACATCAAACTCAAGGCATGAAATAAATCATTCCCGTCTACAAGATTTGTCAAGCACGATGTCCCTTAATAAAAGGACCCGAGTTTGACTCCCAGAGGCCGCATTGAATTTACCACCCTTCTGAGTGTTTGCCTCTGCTAGGGGTTGAGGGAGGGGGAGAGTAATGTCTATCATGATTCAAATAAATCATTGTTTTACAAGTAAGTTTTATATAAAATAACAAGAACATCTCATTTGACGGGTTGACATGTAAAAATATAGATGCAATATCTAGACGAACATGTCAATGACTCTCAAGTTCAGGTTTTTATTATATAAAACAAAAAAAGACATATTGTATATTCTCTTTCGGACAGACTCTTAAGAACACTGATAATATATATACAAAAAAATCAGAGATACGGGAACCCTTTTTCAGAAATGAGAAATTACCTGACTTCAGCCGCAATGAAAAGATGTTAATTTGTATTGTCCTTGCTACTACGCAACTGTGCCTTGGAGACTGTTGTTCGAGGAGAGAAAATAGGAAAGACCTAAACGTTGTCGGTCACCCAGAGAAGCGATTTAAAAGATGCCCCTTTTAACACTGTCTAGGTAGATTGGCCGAGGATAATGGTTCCTGGTGTAGGGACAATTATAATTTTAGTATACAAGGAACAATCTAATAGTCGGAGAAGACACTCACTAGAAGTAGAGGTAAAAATAGAATGACCTATCCAACGTGGGAGCAGAATGGATAAGGAACAATCTAATGCCCGAAGAAGGCACCCACTAGATAATGGCCTATCCAACATCGCCGGTCACCCGATTAGGCCTGGCCGCAGTAGACGAACCACGCCAAAGACTCCTTGCAGAAATAGTCGTAGACTTCCGATGGCTAATACAGAGGCAAAACAGATCGAATCCTGACAAAGAAGACCGGACAGAAGAAGACTTGCAGCGGCACAAGGAAAGGGAGTTCTTGTTCTGGTTTTGGAGGCGGGACTTTGGCGTTGTTCTATTTCTGGAGCGGGAGCGAGGATTTGACACCGTTGTTTTGTTTTCGGAGCGGTAGATATAGAATGGAAGGGAGGCATGTATTGGAAAGTAATCCACCGTCTAAACGAATTACGACATGTTTGGTTCGCAAAAAAAGATTAAAAGGGTAGATGGAGGATGGGACATTGGGAGATCCTATCTTATGTTTGGATGCAATGCAGGATAGGATTAGTAGTGACGCGGTCTATTCATTTTAATTGTTCCTCCAATCACGTTTTAAGTTATGTTGATCATCGAGATCCACATATATTAAAAAATTTTAACTTTGTAATGATCAAACTGGTACGGGCCGGGCATTACACATGAGAATGCTTGCCGAAAGAACAAAACCGATTAATTAGTTTCTGCAAAAGCATCAGCTGTTTTAAAGTCCGCTAGTTGTTCAATCTAAAATAGTATATTGTATACAGAAATTATGCATATGTTAGATTATCATGTGGCCGTGAACACTAATGAAAATTTGAAAAAAGAATACCTGTCTAGTTGTTTTTGAAGTTGTAAATGACGAAGTCATCAATCACGCTTGAATCAAAAATACAAGAGGCAAGTTAATATTTTTCTTCCAACAGCAGAATCTGATGAAAAGTTTGTCAATTAATGACCGGAATGGCTCAGATTATGAAAGATTAGCAGGTTTGTATGCGTTGACTAGGATCACGCATCATTGTCGATCACCCAAAGCTAATTGATAAAATATTGACGCTTGTTGTTTTTGTCATCTCTATAACACATCCATGATGATCCGTTAATGGCCATCGCATGCTGCAGGATAGACTCGTCTATATGCCAAGAATTCAGCAACGAAGTTTACTTGCAAGGTGTTCTACACACCGAGAAGAGGCACCGCCACAGAAATATGTTAGGAGTCGGTCGCAAGAAAAGTTTCGGGGTTTGGAGTCGGGGCATGCAAATAGTTATACCACCTAATACCTAGGGGGGTGCGGCACTCAAAAGTCCTATTTAGATGGGACATTTGTTGTCCAGGGATTAATATCCTGATGTCATATTTACGCAAACAAAGATAGGATTGGGAGTAATAATGGGTTTCTAATCCTATCCTATCTCTAATACTACAAACCAAACATGCCGTTAGGGATTATGTCCTTGAAAAAAAATCCTTCGGCCTTGTTGAGTTTTGTAGTAGTGATTGAGGGGAAATAGTCTTTAAAAAATATTGAAACATGAAACAATGCTAAGTGAGTATTTTTTTATAACAATTCGAAAATAAATTGTTTTGTTCGGGATAATACGTGAAAATGCATAAATGACGAATAAAACACGAATAATTCGTAAAATTCGGGGAAAATATGGGTTTAATATGAAATTCAGGTGTACCATACGTCTAATAAAAAATTCTCATATTATACGTGAATAATTGAAAATTTCAGAGAATTATGTGAATATGACGTGTTGTTTAACTATGGTCTTTTGCAATATGTAGCTAGTACAACAGGTGATATCATGTTGTGTAATAATAGTATATTACAATGGTTTAGTTTACGTTGTGTAATGGAGGTCTATTACAACGATGTTTTATGTGTAGATATTACAACAGGTTACAACATGTTGTGTAATTATAATATATAACAACAGATTGGAGTTTGTTGTCTCATGTTGGGATATAACAACGAGTTTCAATATGTTGTGTTATGGTGGTCTATTACAACATTTACCAAATACAACATGTAAAAGCCTGTTGTATAATTAATACATACTACAACGGGTGAGTCTGCGTTGTGTAATGATGGTCTATTACAACATGTGACTATTACAACAGGTCAAAATATGTTGTGTAAATAACATCTTTTACAATGGTTTTGAATATGTTGTGATACTACAACCTATTACAATACTTTAGCAGTTGTTGTAGTATCCCCCTATACTACAACAGGTTTGGCATGTTGTAAATGACTTGTGTTGTATAAAATATACAATATACAACACAAAAATGGGCTTGTTGTGATAAGTATGCTAACTACAACACAATCATCAGAATTGTTGTCTATCTCCCGTTGTAAAAAGTATTTTCTGTAGTAGTGAAACTATTACAGAATAAACACTACTTGTCGCATATCTGCCACACCCTATCCTCCTTGCTTGTGGATCCTTATCTCTCCTATTGATAACCCATTTTTTCTCACTGCATAGAAATAAATAATCTGGATAATGATGGAGTTCTACCCTTTTCTCAAGGTTTTACATATTAATTTATTTTCTCACATTAATCCCTTTATCTATATTTTCCACCAATTTCATCCTTTGTTTTCACCTATATACCAATTATTGAGGGTTTATTGAAAATAAAATATTTTATCTAGATATAAGTACAATTTGAAAACTAGTTAATCTTTCCATAAAGACATTTAAATAATTTCACAAATAAATTCCCATAAATTAAATATTCAATAAAAATGCCAAGATGTGAATTTATTGCTTTTGAACTCTCTTAAAATTCTATATCATTATACAATTTAGACATAACATGAAATAGATAAACCCAAATCAAATTATGTAATGAAGAGTGAGCTTTGCTAAAACTTTTGTCTTATAATTAATTTCCATTATCAAAAAAGAATTGGAAAAGGATAGGAGATGTCGCCCCTCTTGTATTTTCTCCTTGTTATTTTCTCTATTCTCATCTAATTATATTCATATAAAAAAATGATTAGAAAAGGGTGAGGATGGTGCCCTCCTTTTTTCTTCTCTTCTTCTAATTTTATCAATCCTAGTTTAATGCATTAGAATGAGAAGAAAAAGATTAAAGAAGGAACGGGATGGAACCCTCCTATTTTCTTCTCTTCTTATTTTCTTTGTCCTCTTTTAATTCACTACCATGAGAAAAAAAGATTATAGAAGGGATAGAATGGAGCCCTCCTATTTTCTCATCTACTTCTTATTTTCTCATTCCTTTATTAGCCAATTTCCATGAAAAAAATGATTAGTGATGAATGAGGTTTTTGTCCCCTTTTCTTATGTGTTCGTATCTTCCCTAACCACATTTTCTTCAATGAGTAAGAAGGCATGGAAGAGGAAAGAGAAATGCTTTCTCTTCCTTTTCTCTCTCTTCTAAAGTCCATGAAATTAATTTCATATACAAATACATCTCACAATCTAAACCAATTTTATCCCAAAACACACCCAAGAAAATAAAATATTCAGATTGCACATTTTTTCTCTCTTTCCTTTTCTACAAACACCTGATAGAACAACATCATCCACCACATGTCCACTTTAGGGAATCTTCTAATCCTCTTTATTTACTTCTCAAGTCATTACCATCGCCTTTCCAAAATTTCTATGCGGGACACGAGGAGACACAATCTGGAACATTCTCAAGGAGAACTAAAAATTGACACTTAGGTATTATTGCGACCCCATATCTGACACACCCAAGCCCTTTAGACTCTACTCAATGGAAATAACTAACCATCTCTCCTTTCACATATGTAAATCATGCGAGCAAAACACAAGTGTATATGTGTTGTAATATAGGCCAAAAGAGGCATGAGTGTCCAACTCAGGGAATCGTTCACCATAAATGACTACATAGTGAAAATATATCAGCTAGAATTAGCAAAGAGTTGGTTGGTTGTATATTAACTAAGAGAAAATATTCTAATATAAAATAAGATGGTTGTGATCAATAATATATGGATCCTTTAGGTCTTGTAGTTTCACCATGACATACACTATATTTAAATTCTTTTTATCAATAGGTATTCAACCATTATTGTAGAATAAAGACACGTAGTAAGCATGACCCACTTCCTCAGTGTAATGCACTAATTGAACTAAAGCAAACCCACTCCTTTAGATGTTTAGGAAATAGTTAGGTCCATTATCGAATACACTATATTGTTCTTTTGTATCCACAAGCCTTCTCTGAAGAGCAATATAGGCTATGTGAATCTATGATTTGTTTGACTCCTAACCCCTATTCTGAAGACATTAATTGTCTATTCTTTTGATTTTGGTGATACAACATAAATAAATTAATGAATATATCATAGATGCATGTACAAAATAAAGAAAGTAAATTACTAATTCACAAAATTCAAACATAATGTAGTGTTGGACTACCTTTTGAGTCCTAAAGAATATAGGGGTCTATTCCTGCATGACAATCATCTTCATACATCAAGAGGAAGATGAATAAAATATGCTAAACATTAGTAAACCATTATAAAGAACCATGGAGTATCCATCCATATGATTCTTCTAATGAACACCCTAATATGTAGCTTTCCAACTTCAAATCCATCCTCTAGACGTGCCTGGAGAATATGGTCAATGACTACTCCTCTATCTCCTCCTCTTTCTGCTCTATCTTCCATAAATACATGATAATTGATTTGTTACTACATTCCTTAGGTCATAAGTCAAGCAATAATCCTCATTATGTCATGGTTGTTGTATCTAACTTGATTTCTGATCTGATCTGATTGCACAACATTGTCACCACAGACAAGGTGTCAGTGGCACCGAGCCATCAACCATTCCCGTCTGCTTGAATTGTTTCAATGCTACTGACATGTAGGTCAGTAGTTTCGATTTGTTTCACATAGATGTTTGTATGTTGAGGTTGATACCACCAAGATGTGTGTCAGTGGAAATGAGATAATTAATCTCGATCCCATGCTCCCCATATTCTGAGTCAGTAGTATTGACTATTGTCTTTGGTAGCACCAATGCCTCTCTCGATAGAATTGAGTGTCATCTTGTTAGAACTGACTCTACCCTCCTTATGTTTTTGTAGATTGTGATGTGTCAGCACCACTTAATTGTAAGTTAGTAGCATTGAGTCTATCCTTTCAATGCCTAAATCACTTGAAAAGAGGAAGACACAACATAAGACTGAGATATGGGTCATAAATTAACACAATTCAATGAAAATACTTAATATTTGACGAAATAATGATTCATAGTCTCATAATGTAAAACAAATAAAAAACATATCTCTAGGTGAACATTCATGCTAAATAAGCCCAGAAAATGGCATATGAAGATAGACTAAAAATTAATGCACAAAATACCCCTAAGATTGAATGTTTCATCCTTGAGCATCACTACTTTTATAGTTGTTTGGAAAAGTCAGAAAGAGGACAAATCTTAGGCATTGCTCTTCTCGTTTACCCCCACCTAATGGTCCTAAATCAGCACTTACCAACCACTACACGAGTAACTACTATAAAGAGATAAAAAATGTTCAGTAAAGATGTCCATAATAATATCGTGAGCACTATTAATAGGGAGCATTTAACATCATAGTTAACACCATAGTTCATAGGGAATGTTCTTGATACACCATTTGATTTCACTATCTACATTTCTCTAATATACCTATGCATCTATTTTGGAAGTAGTTCTTCATTTTGACATGGATGAGGGGATCAATCATATATGTGACATACCTTGCAGAGCAATGGGTGGAAATGGAATGGTTGTCTATGAAACAAGAATCACAAGTAAAATACATTTTTTATGCATGAAATAAAATATGATGCACCTACATAATGGATGTAATGAAAATGTGTGTCATCTAATTACTACTATAATGTTGGGATGATTAATGCAATGACTGTCTCATCCCTATAATGTGTATGGGTGGAAGGATGCATACATGTATTCAATTTCCAATTTCTCCTTAGGGAAAATCTAGATTGAGTTGATGGTTCCTTTTCCTCCTCATTCTATTTTTTTTCAAAGCAGTTTTCTTACAACTTTTTTCTACCATCTTATTTTAGCACTATTTATGATTCATTTTTGGGATTTCTTCACTATACATAATTTCTTTATTTCTTTTGTTTTCCTTTCATTTGAAGGAATATTGATGTAGATCCTTTTACTCTTTGTTTATTGAGAAAGCTAAATAGATAAATGTTGAACATTATCCAAAATGATGAAAAAGAAAACACAAAATTGTTATGCAACTAGGATTTTTCAACTAAAACAAAATGACATCCAAATTTTTATCTTTATTTTCTAATGCAAATAGAAGAAAACTAACTAACATACTACCCACTATGCCATGCAATAAAGTCAAGAGGAAACAATTTGGATTAGTTGATCATCTTTTGGTGGTGAATGAAATTTCATGGAGGGTGGATGAAATCACATGGCTAAGAGACGAAGCATTTCTTAACTATGATACATACCTCTCATATCAATTTGTGTACATAGGGACCTTAGAATATATTTCTAGAATTTTGATTTAAGATCTCATTACTGTTTGGTTGGTTTGGGGGCAAACATTCCCATTGTTGGTATGTATGCCCTGAGAGCCAATCATGGGATGATTAGTGGGATACATTAAGATTGATTTGATAAATATCAAAGGCAAGCTTCTGATTCTTTCTGGTTAAGTCATATGAGATAGTGATAGAACAGATTGAATGTCTAGAGAATGATAGTACTCAATGACGTATGCCTTCAGGTTCAGGACCTGAACGATGAGATCATACGGATGCTAAGAGTTTGTACATTATCATTATGTCCCTAGTCGGATGTCATTGTGGAAGGTAGATAGACAACAATGACACACAAGACTAGATTGTGGTGTTGGTTTATGACAGAATCTCATTAGTCATGATATAGAGATATCAAACCAAACACATAGGTACTTGTTAGAGAACAAGTGTACCAGACAGACCCACCGTGAGTTTAACACATGGAACCATGACATGATAGTCACAGTCAGTACTCACAGTGATGGTGGTGAGTGTGATTCTTTGACATGAAATCACTACACTCAACACATGTTGTTGGGCACACTTTGACATCATCAAACACAGTCCTGAAACATGGGTTGTTATAATGGTGATGATTGGGTGGCTTTGACACATGGGGCTTTGGAGGGGTGAGTGATAGATATGGGATATGTCCCTCCTGAGGGAGTTTGATATCCATGGCCACTTGATGAGTAGGATTGAGAAAGGTGTGCACGCATGTGTGAATCATTATGTGATATTAATGTCATACATATCTCTTCCAATCAACTCTGAGATCAAGAAAGTGCATGAACATTGACAGGATGACTATTCCATGCCTCGAGTTCATTCGGGATATCAGTGATAAATGAATTATACATTCACTGCAACACCATTCACGGATTGTAGGATTGAAAGTTGTTCTCCAACTTTCAATTTCACTTGGGTAGCACTGATGTGTGACTAGGCACCGCTCTTTGCTTATGAAGTCATAAGTGTTATGGACTTTCACTGCCAACGTGAAATGGACCTGCAGGGTCACACACATAGGATTTAACCTGGAAGAGGAGTTTTGTCCACAAACAATGTTTAGATTGATTACTAAAGGAGTTTAGTAGTTCAAATAAACACTCAATTAATTGATAGATCAGTATCATAATGTTCAAGGTGTTGGACTGATTGATTAGAGTATCAAATTGATTGAAACTGCAATTGACTGATTCTGCACAATCTGCACTCCCAACTGATCAGCTCATGTGATGAACCGACCGGCTGATCTTGGTGAACCGATCGGCTCAGGTGGTGAGTCGATTAGCTCATGGACAGGGTGAAACGATTGCTTCAAGTGTTGAAATGATCGGTTCAACTGGTGCAACCGAGCAAGTTGGGAAGGTAGGATTGGTGAGAAATTTCTTTTTGTTTCACTTGCCCAATTTGATTAGAACAAGGATTGGTATTAGGTACCAATCAGAAAGAAGAGAAGGAAAGTCAATCGGGAACTGATCAGGACCATGAACTGACCGGTTTAGAAATGAACCGACCGTTTCATGGGTCCCAACCGACCGGCTTAGGTCCCCAACCGACCGTTTTAGAAATGAAACGATCAGTTCAGGTTGCGCAGTTGGTTGTTTTTGTGGAAAATCTCAAACCCTTCTACTCCTGCTTTAGTCCCGCATTGCCCGGGATAGAGAACCCTATCCCATGACTCTCCTATATATATAGGGGTATTGGAGGCTTCTCAAAGTACAACTCAGTGCAACCAGTTGCTCTGTAATGTTGTCGTTCTCTCTGGTTTTGGTAACCGAGAGAGTCCGATCAAGTGCTACCCGATAAGGGAGGCACAACAAGGGAAAGACAACTACAGAAAGTGACTGGTGGCAGGAGAGTGTGTCAGTGAGTAGTACGCTGACAGGAGGGTGTGACTCCTTCCAATTCCTTATGGGACAAGGAGATAGGAGTTCTAGGTGGTCCGTGTGGACTACTTCAGAGGTGGGAAATTTCTGCCGCTCGGAGGACAGCTGTCAATCCCGACAGTCCCAGTGAGACCAGGAGTCGTCAGTCCCGGTGCAACCAAGAGCTACACAGACACCGTCCAAGACCGAAGGTGAAGACTGTGTAAGCCGTGATGTATTGTCGCCGAGAAAGCCTCGGGACAAGGTATGATTCCACAAACCACCCTTTCCTATTGTATAGACGTTGACGTGTTTCCTTGTTCTGGGTTTGGGGAGAAATTTTTTTTGTTTCCGCTCACGTCAAATGCTCTATACTTTAGGATTATTGATATGATCGATTTTGATTTGTCGCCTTTATTTATTGCATATGATGCGAATAGAATTGGATTTATGCATGTCCAATCCTAAATCCACAAATCCCAATTTACATATATGATATGTATTATGAATGCACTCGATACACGTCGCCCTTAAACGAGTTTTGTGGTGGATGTATAGCGTGGTTATGGCCAATAAACCCTATTTGTGTTTGGTTGTATGTGGTTGCTTGCATCTCAGTCTGCGCATCGATCTTCCCTTTCTCCTATTCCTGGTGTAACTCGAAATAATTCAATATTTCTTTCCTACCTTTGCTCCCCTCGAATGTAACTCGAGGTTTCTCTTTTACAATGTAAAATAGGATAGATTTTATTTCCTATTATGTCGAAGAACGGAGGACATCCTGACGACAGCTGAGACATTGGGTTCAAGGCGTGAATTGATTGATTGACGTTCCAGACGATCGGTTCAAGGAGTGAGCCGATCGGTTGATGACCAGTTCGAGGAGCGAGACGAGCGGGTGGCGGCCATGATGAGATGCACGATGACTAGGCGAATCGATCGGTTGGAGGAGCCAACTGATCGAATGGTGGCACCCAACCGACTGGCCTGATGGCGAGCCGATCAGTCATGTGATGAGTTGATCAAACCCAGAAAGGCAAGGCACAAAGTTCATCTTGTATAGGTTGCATGTGATGTAGACCTAGATGACTGTGATTCCTCTTGGCTCGAGGAATCACATTAGGATGGCCATAATCATCACTTTTATCATTTTGCATGTTTTCCAGTGGGATATAGCATGTATATGATACGTAATATATATTGTGGTGATTGGATATGTATATGTGTATAAAAACCAAATCCCTCATTAAATATTAAGTTTTAGATGCCTTCCAAATGCGACACACATGAAAAGCTTGATCGACCAAGTGTGGGCACGCCCTAGCGTGGTGCATCATCTATATCGTGGAAGCGTGAAGGATGGATATGTGGGTCTGTCCTAGCAGAGTGCATATTCATTGTGTTTGCTTTGGGTTGGACTTAACAAGGTGATCTAGATGGGATCTAGTACCTTGAGGCATCGAGATGATCATGGCAAGGAGTTGCATATGACGTCTTATCAAGAGTTGCATATGATGCAATTGGCAAAAGTTGCCTACCTGAGAGATCTAAGTTGTGGGTGACAGCCCTAGCTGGTCCATGACTTAGAGGATTTCAGGATCTTGCCAACTAGAAGGTTGTACGTTGCAATCTTCAAATTTATGGTGAGGGATATCAATTTGAAGTAAAATAGTGGGAGCGATAATTAATTAAAGGCCTAATTATATCGTCAACTTTTCAAATCAATCAAATAAGTCAAAAATGAGTTTTGGACTAAAATTGCATATTTCCTTTTGTAGTACAAATGACAACAAACAACAATCACTTTTCTTTGCGATCCGTCCTTGAAAAAGACAAGCTAAATGGGACAAACTTCCACGACTGGTATAGGACATTGAGAATTGTTCTCACTCAAGAGCGAAAGCTCTATGTCCTGGATACTCCAATTCAAGAGGAACCTACTCCTAATGCACCAAAGATAGAAAGGGATGCTTACAAGAAGCATTCTGATGATGCCATTGATGCAAAGTGCTTGATGTTGTGCTCTATGAACCACGAGTTGCAGAGACCACATGAGAACATGGGTGTCATTGAGATGATTCAGCATCTCAGGAACATGTATGAAGATCAAGCACGGCAAGAGAGATATAATGTCTCAAGGGCACTGTTCAAGTGCGTCATGACAGAAGGAGATCCAGTTGGTCTTCACACACTCAAGATGATTGGGTATGTGGAGAACCTGACAAGACTGGGATTTCCACTGAGCCAAGAGTTGGCTACTGACGTGATACTGCAATCGTTGCCAGAATCCTACAGTCAGTTTGTGATGAACTACAACATGAACAACTTTGATATGCCACTGTCAGAGTTGTTGGGCATGTTGAGGACAGCCGAGATACAGATGAAGAAGGACAAGCCTAAGTCTGTGATGGTGATCACGAGCAAGAAAGGCAAGTCCAAGCGCAAGGGCAAGGGCAAAGCTAAGAAAGGTTTCGATGCTAGCTAGGAGTCCAAGTCGTCTCCAACTCTCAAGGCCAAGGGAGGCATGACTAAGAAAGGCAATTGCCACCATTGTCAAAAGCCAGGACATTGGAAAAGGAATTGTCCTCTCTATCTGGAAGAACAAAAGAAGAAGGAGGCGACATATGTCTCTACTTAAAGGTGTCATGAAAGTAAACTTGTAACACTTTTTGAGGTATATGATACCAAGATGTAAAGTGTAAAACACTCAATAAATGGGGCAAGTGTTTCCGCCATAGATAGGAGTACTTTAGTTTATTTTCAGCCTAAAAAGCATGTAATACAGTTATGAAGTGCTATTTCATATTTGCCAATAGATAGAAACACTTTATTTTTTCATATAGTATGACAATGATGGCAATTAATAAAGAGATGTTTCAATTTCTAAAGATATGATCTTTTTGGAAATGCCTTGTTTATCTTGTGGTATTTGATATGCATAAGATAAAATGATACCTAAAAGTTATAGATAACTCAAACAATCAAATTAGCATCAATTATGATAAATTCATTTCTAGTTTCCATGTGATGGATAAATCTAGACTCTTTTGGTTAGAGAACCAGTAAGAGACATGAATATCTTGGACATGATTAATCAATCTTCACTAAAGGTAGTGGGAGAATGATTATCCTATTAGGTATGATACATGTGATGTATTTACATACCTATTGGAACAAATGCTAATACTTCAAATGGTGTTTAGAGAAATACCAATATGAATATCTTGAAGTGTTCAAGATTATCATAGATGAAGTACAAATTTGGTAAAGTGTTAATTCTTGATGAGATAAATGAATGAAATACTTGGACCAAATGTTTGAGATCCTTATGAGTGATTATGATAGTGTATCATAGTGAACTCATGATTAAGGCATGGCGATGTCTAAATCAAGAAGGAATCATACTCCAAGGAGTTAGAGAATGATTATCAAATAACTAAATTCTTCTTAATAAAAGAATACCCCAAACTAATAAAGGACATTAAGAATCACAAGGAGTTGTAGGTTCTTATATCCTTGACAGATACACCTCGTTTATCTATGTGATGAGTTGTTCATGTGATGAGTCAACTATCTAGATGAATATGAGGAACTGAATTTTGAGTTATGGTATATGACCATTACATCCTAAATGACATCCATGTGAACCATAAGGTATGACCTTGATGGTAGCACCCATTGGATGAAATCCACAAGTGCAAATAAATCTTAAGTGTTAAGACACATGGATAACATTTTCAGAAGGATGATGCTTGTTGATTGCAACTTAATGACTAAGGCATTTGGCATATGGATACTAAAACCGAATTCCTATGAGGAATAAAACAACGATGTGTACGTGACACAACCTATAAGGTTTATGAATCTACTAATGCAAATGAAGTCTATAAGTTACAATGGACTAATCAATGTGATTGATTGAGTACAAGCAACTCAGAATTAGATCTTTACTTTGATGATATAGTCAAAGGGTTTGATTGATATGTCAAAGATAAAGAAGGGATCCATGATTTCGTGGGAGCGTGTTCACATTCCACATGTTGATGTGAAATGGAAATGTTCTAGAATGGAAATCCAAAAGTGTAAATTATCTTTAAGGAAGAAAGAGATGATTCCTATGTGATAGGAATAGAGATCTATATAGATATTCTCGAAAACCTCTTGACCTGAAAACAGAAAGCATACATTGGCAATCTGTACTGAAGGGTTCAGTATGCACAAATTCAGTGGGAGAAAAACTTGTCCATGTTACATGGAGTTAGTATCCCAAGGCTAAGTGTCCAATTCTTATGAAGAATGGGAACACTAAGAATAGATATGGATCTATCATGTATGTAATCATCCCATTATCTTGCATGTATCGACATGGCAAGAACAAAATGCATTCATCATCTTGTATGTAGGACATGGAAATATGATGTGCTCATCCTGATAACTCGTATGTGAGACATGACGAGTGGATGTCTGTCTACTTCCAGTAATGGTTACTGGAATACCATGAGAACTTGATAAGTACTTGAGAAGTACTAGTTCTATGGAGATAAGGAAGAGTTCAATGTAAAGAGTTACATTGATGCGAACTTCCGAAAGCACAGAAAATTAATCGCAAAATATATATAGGATATATAAAAGTGAAAGTTTGTTGATAATTGGAAGGGTTCCAATAAAACAATTTAAAAGGAAATGTCGAGTATCCATGTGTTAGAGAACAACAATGGATACTATATGGATCTGGAAGTTCATGAGATGGACTTATAGATATTCCGCTCATTGATGACAAGTATGGAATCCTTGGTCATGCAATGTGGCTAAAGGTTAGCAATGGAATACTGGATCACATATTACGGAAACTCCATCTCATACGTGTCACGTACAATGAAGAGATGAGAGACATGCAGTTAAAAACTGACTTTGGCAATGTGTTGCCATAACTCACTATGTTCGCACTAGAGCACAGTAACATGTGGGACATGTTTGAAGATCACTATGAATATGATTCAAGGGTGATTAGCTCACAGTGCAAGTGGGAGTCTGTTGGTATGTATGCCCTGAGAGCCAATCATGGGATGATTGGTGGGATACATTAAGATTGATTTGATAAATATCAAAGGAAAGCTTCCAATTCTTTTAGGTTCAGTCATATGAGATAGTGATAGAACAGATTGAAGATCTAGAGAATGACAGTACTCAATGACGTATGCCTTCAGTTCAGGACCTGAACGATGAGATCATATGGATGCTAAGAGTTTGTACATTCTCATTATGTCCCTTGTCAGATGTCATTGTGGAAGGTAGATAGACAACAATGACACACAAGACTAGATTGTGGTGTTGGTTGATGACAAAATCTCATTAGTCATGATATAGAGATATCAAACCAAACACATAGGTACTTGTTAGAGAACAAGTGTACCGGACAGACCCACCGTGCGATTAACACATGGAACCATGACATGGTAGTCACAGTCAGTACTCACAGTGATGGTGGTGAGTGTGATTCTTTGACCTGAAATCACTACACTCAACACGTGTTGTTGGGCACACTTTGACATCATCAAACGCAGTCCTGAAACATGGGTTGTTATAAAGGTGATGATTGGGTGGCTTGGACACATGGGGATTTTAAGGGGTGAGTGATAGATATGGGATATGTCTCTCCTAAGGGAGTTTGATATCCATGGCCACTTGATGAGTAGGATTGAGAAAGGCGTGCACGCATGTGTGAATCAGTATGTGATATTGATGTCATACATATCTCTTCCAATTTACTCTGAGATCAAGAAAGTGAATGAACGTTGACAGGATGACTGTTCCATGCCTCGAGTTCATTCGAGATATTCGTGATAAAGGAATTATACATTCACTGTAACACCATTCACGGATTGTAGGATTGAAAGTTGTTCTCCAACTTTCTATTTCACTTGGGTAGCACTGATGTGTGACTAGGCACCGCTCTTTGCTTGTGAAGTCATAAGTTTTATGGACTTTCACTGCCAACGTCAAATGGACCTGCAGGGTCACACACATAGGATTTAACCTGGAAGAGGAGTTTTGTCCACAAACAATGTTTAGATTGATTACTAAAGGAGTTTAGTAGTTCAATTAAACACTCAATTAATTGATAGCTCAGTATCATAATGTTCAAGGTGTTGGACTGATGGATTAGAGTATCAAATTGATTGAAACTACAATTGACTGATTCTACACAATCTGCACTCCCAATCGATCGGCTCATGTGATGAACCGATCGACTGAGCTTGGTGAACCGATCGGCTTAGGTGGTGAGTCAATCGACTCATGGACAGGGTGAAACGATTGCTTCAAGTGTTGAAATGATCGGTTCAACTGGTGAAACCGAGCAAGTTGGGAAAGTAGGATTGGTGAGAAATTTCTTTTCATTTCACTTGCCCAATTTGATTGGAACAAGGATTGGTATTAGGTACCAATTAGAAACAAAAGAAGGAAAGTCAATCGGGAATTGATCAGGACCACGAACCGAACGGTTCAGAAATGAACCGACCGTTTCATGGGTCCCAACCGATCGGTTGAAGTGTCAACCGACCGGCTCAGGTCCCCAACCCTCCATTTCAGAAATGAAATGATCGGTTTAGGTTGCACAGTTGGTTGTTTTTGTGGAAAATCTCAAACCCTTCTACTCCTACTTTAGTCCCGCATTGCCCGGGATAGAGAACCCTATCCCATGACTCTCCTATATATAGGGGTATTGGGGGCTTCTCAAAGTACAACTCAGTGCAACCAGTTGCTCTGTAAAGTTGTCATTCTCTCTGGTTTTGGTAACCTAGAGAGCCCGAGCAAGTGCTACCCAATACCAGCAAGGGAAAGACAACTACAGAAAGTGACTGGTGGCAGGAGAGTGTGTCAGTGACTAGTACACTGACAGGAGGGTGCGACTCCTTCCAATTCCTTGTGGGACAAGGAGATTGGAGTTCCAGGTGGTCCGTGTGAACTACTTTAGAGGCAGGAGATTTCTATTGCTCATAGGACAGCTGTCAATCCTGAAAGTCCCGGTGAGACCAGGAGTCGTCAGTCTCGGTGCAACCAGGAGCTGCACAGACACCGTCCAAGACCGGAGGTGAAGACCACGCAAGCCGTGAGGTATTGTCGCCGAGCAAGCCTCGGGACAAGGTATGATTCCACAAACCATCCTTTCCTATTGTATAGACGTTGACACGTTTCCTTTTTCTGGGTTTGGGGAGAATTTTTTTTTATTTCCGCTGCCTTATCTACCTCCCTTAAAACCCAACACCCATCATATATAAGACTTGGGTAAATTAGGGTTCTCATTCGTACAATATGTCCTCAGGATGATCGACTCAAAAAAATCCTCGAGTTGTTTTTTTCCTAGAATTAGCAAGTAATCTTAAAATGTAGAGCATTCAAGCATATTTCTTTTATTTCATTGCAAGAGCATGAAGCATATTATTTTATTGATGTTATGCAATCATGAGAAATTAATCTATAAAATTACACTAGATAGATTGTGGATCCTACTACTGGAATCAAATCAAAGCTAGAAAAAGAAAATGAAACATGTAAGAAAACTAACTAAGATAGAAGATAATGTAAAGAAATTTGTGTAGTCCCCACCTATGCTTAAAATACACCATGTTCTCATAGTCAAAAATCAAACTAAGATGAGGAATTGTGGTAGTAGAAACTCATAGCAATGGAATGTTTTAGCGAGATTTCTGGATCATGTGGATAGAATGTGTCGGTGAACTGTAGATGTTGTGCTTGCATGTGTGGCGGAAAAGGGTAGTTGGTAAAGTTCTCCTGGCTCCAGTAGTGATCATTGAGTGGTTGTTGGTGGTACTCAATGTGCTACATATAAGTATGGATGTCCTTCAGGTTGATCAGGAGAAGATTCTCATTGTTGTCGATGGTGAAGATGCTCATTATTTTTGATGGCCTGCTACTGTAGAAGCAACTGCTATTCGATATTCTAAACTTGAGTTAGAGTGGCTGACTATTGTTGTTGTCCCTGTAGGATGGACTACAAAATCTCATATTTCTCTCCTCAGAGAACGAAACTCCTGGCGGTGGAGGTGTTGGAACCATAGAGCTTGACACTGCATAACGGTGAGGAATGTGATGCATGTTTTGGCACCGAGTGTAAGGCATAGATACCCAAAAAGCTCTTGATGTGTTAGTAATACCAATGGTATGTCTTAGTGGTATTGACTCTTTGTGATTTGTGGGCGTCTCAGTGCCATCTGTTGACACTATCGTCTTCAGGCCGTACCGGTCTGTGGATTTGTATGGCTTGGGGTTAGTGACAGATGTTGATGGTACCGATGTGTAAATTTCATGCACATATCAGTGGCATTGAGTGATGGATGTGGATGATCTCGATTGTTTGTTTCAGTGCCACAAATCTAGTATTATGCGTCATTGCCACTAACTATTGTGTCAGTGGTACTAAGTTGAACTTGAGCTGCCTCTGAATCTCTATCGGTGCCACTGAGATAAATCTCAATAGTACTGTTATAACCTCATTTTTCCTAAACTATGTAACGAGATTTGTAAATCTTCTTTTAATGATAAATGAAATCAAATATTGATTTATTAGTTTGTATTGGATGAATTTCATTTACAATAGCCTTGTTTGGTTGCTTAGTGGGATTTATTGGCTATTGAGCCCAATTACATGAAAAAGAAAGATAAAAGAAAAAGGAATTTATTTAATAAAAGGAATAAGTAATAAAGAGAGAAAAGAATAAGGGAAAAAGGCAAAGGAATATCTACCAAGATGGGATTTTGTGCCTTTATCGTTGCTTGAGTCCAAGGATTCCAAGATGATAAGATAACGGCAAAAGAAAGAGGAAATATCAATGAATTTGGTTTTATTAATGAATAACTTGCATATGAAGGAAACACCCTTTTCCTTTGGATTTTGGGTTTCAAATTTAATACACGAGTAGGTAATGCCAAGACAGAGTTTCCTCTAAAATTTGAGTGAAAAATAATGAATGGGGAGAGAGATATGATATTCACAAGATATCATTGTTTAATACCATTTTTCCCTCGTTTATAAGAAATTAGAAATAAGAGAGAGATGACAACCGTTGAATGCCCCACTTGGTCCAGAGGATCATAGATCCAACGGTGGCTCTCCATCACCCACCTCAAGTCAGAGAAGGAAAGGAAGTGGGAAACTGAGATTTCCCAATGTGATTTCCTCGCATTTCTTCCCACCTGCCACGAATCCAAGACCACGAGGGTCTCTGGGAGGCAATTTCGCGCATAACCGACCCTATTCTTGGGGTGTTCTGAGGTTTCTAGAAGAAAATCCCAATCAGGCTGAGGGACAGGTGGCAGCGAGGGTAGGGAAACCCTAATAGAGCCCCCAAATCCTATAAATAGATCCCCCTCTCAATTCCTTACATCATCGCGATCCCAAATGGCTGCCTCTCGAGTCCTAACTCCCTCTCTACCCCTCAATTGATCCCTCTCCTATGAGGACTCTGCCTCAGTGCCGCCGTGGCTTGAGTATTAGGAAAGGAAGAAGACGAGGAGCGGATGATGTCCGATCGAGGTCCTCCGTGGTCTCGCGAAGAGATCCAACGGTCCCAGGCCCGGCCGACTAAGTTACCTCACGAGTGGAGGCCCACGAACGCAGATCATCGGATCCAAATGACGGACCAGTGGACTACTGATTGAGCGGCCCCGAATTTTTGGTAAATCACCCTCTCTGCTCAAATATTCCAGAAAATGTGTTTTCCTTGAAAAATTTGTAGAAATTACTAGGAAACTCTAATGACAAAACTTAATATATGAAAGTTGATTAGAAAAATACAAGGAACAAGATAAAAATAGTTTGAGAACCTAATTTCATTTCTATTCACAAAATTATGTTAAGTTGATGGTAAATGTATTAAAATTTGGTTAGAAACCCTAATTGAGATCAATGGATGAATCTATGAAACTTAATAGGTTGATTCGAGTAATATTAGCCTATTGAATGATAATCATAGGTTGAACCTGATTTAGATGAATAATTGCATGTTTTAGGGTTTTAAACCAAGTATGAATGATAATGCATCTAGAAACCCTAATTATGGGTAAAAGAAGGGAAGATCATATTTAATTCGAAAATATGGAAATATGTTGTTAATGATGATCTTAAGCCTGTTAGGAGAGATAGGTTGAGAAACTTAGGGTTTATAAGTAGTTTTGTCTAATTAGGGTTTGTGGTACTAAAAGTGAAGGCAAAATCCTAATTGCAAGTGAAACTCTAAAGAGGGGTAGAAATCCTAAACAGGAATAGAAAGCCTAAGAAGCAAGTTGGTTTGGATAGATCGTGATAAAAGGAAATTGAATGTTTATTTCAGGATTCTTTTACTTGCTTGCTGAATTGGATTTCCCTACTTGGTTGATTCTATATCAAAAATTAACAGTATAGGTATGTGGTTATTTATGAGTAACCTATTTAGTTTCATGGAGTTTTCTCGAATGATTGATTGAATTGGATGCAACCTAACTGTTGGATGTTCATTTATGCAAATCTTTAAAGTCACTATGATTATCACAATTAATTATATATGTGCATTCTCACACCTACATGCCACCCTGATGTATGATGCGTGACCAAGCCCTAGAGGGAAGGTCAATAAGGTCAAGCCCAAGAGGGAAGATTATTGGGCACCATGAGAGGTGACCCCAGGAACCAAGCTCAGGATGGAGAAGGTGGCCTTATGTTTCTTGCATGACTATTGGGCACCATGAGAGGTGACCCCAGGCACCAAGCTCAGGATGGAGAAGGTGGCCTTATGTCTGGTGCAAAGGAAAAGCCCTAGGGAGGGTATTCCAGGGTTAGGGCAAAAGCGGTGGAGAATGTCACATTGAAAATGTAATTTGGATTGTTAAATAACATAATTGTGATATTTAGGTTGTTAGAAATATTTGTGAAATTTTGGTTGTCCCCACATACAGACATATTCATTTATGCTGACCGACGTTTTGTTTGTTGGCGTTTTAGGTACCATATGAAAAGGACAAACAATAAAGTGACACATTGCACTACTACAAAAATAGCTTAAAATGTGACATTTAGAGACGTCGGTTATTACCAAAAACCGATGCCTAAAACCTACAATGTCAACTAATTATAGAGACCGACATCTATATTTGAAGACCGACCAAACACGGGTATCACTTTTTATTTAGCTTCGGCTCCCTATCATGAACTGACACCTAAAATAGCCTGCAAAATCCAATTTTTGAGCAAAAAAAAATTGCCCCACATACGGTGTCGGTGTTTTACCTAATAACCGATGCCTAACGATGAAAAAAATTACCTCCAAAGTTTCAATATGGTCATCACTTTTTGTGGAAAAATCGAAGCTGATAAGCATCCGCGCGTCGTCCCCGCGAAAATTTCTAGGGTTAAGATTGTCCAATGGATGTCAATTTTTTCTTGCAACTGACGTTGATGGTTATTAGGTGTCATTTTCAGAGACAACCAACGCCTTTGTTTACTTAATAGCCCCCGCTAGAAATAGACTTTTCCCCATTCTCTATTTCATCATGAAATTAGCCCCTGAAGCTACTGTTCCCTTCTCGACGCCGTTGCGCCTGTGGTCACGCTCCAGCCTGCTCCTGTGGTTGACGCCGCCTGCTCCTGTGGCCGTCACTGCCACCTCCCCCTGCTCTCTTCTTCCTCTCACCCACTACTCCTCACACCGGCCGCCGCCGCCGCCGGCAACAGGGATGTTGCTAGCTGCTCTCATCTTCCTCGACGCCACTGACATGTAGGCCACTATCACTGCCCTTGCTTGCTCGTTTTGTTCCCGCTGACATGTATGTCCGCCCTATAGGGATACTGGATGTGGTTGAAATATGCCACATCTTCTTTTTCCTGCTCCCTCCTTATTAAAAGGATAAAAGCAAGGCCACGACCATGTGGGTTGGCCACGGCCGTGGCTGTGTTGGCCGACCACGGCCGTGCTGGCCAAATCCCTACTGGCCAGCACGGTCGTGATCGGCCAACACAGCCATGGTCATGGCCTTGCTTTTATCCATTTGGTAAGGAGGGAGCAGGAAGAAGAAGATACATTTGCAATTGAATACTAATGCTTGACCTAATTCTGTAAATTTTGATGCATGTTGAAATAAGATATTAAAACCTTAATGTTAAAACCCTAATACACATTTCATCATAATCTTGTATGAACTATATTGCTAAAATCTTGTGATCAATCTATCTAAGATATTAAAACCCTAATGTTAAATATCTGATTTTGTAGTGATGTGTTGCCCTAACATCTACATGAATCCCTATTGTATGATGTAGATTGATGATAATGCATGAGCTAGTTTGAAATTTTGAAATCAATTATGAATCTCTCCATCCCTAGGTCATACTAATATATGTGTAATCTTTATCTTGATGATGAACATGCATGGACACTCGAAATGTTGAAATCAATGTTATAGAATATGATACCTAGATTAAATGATGTTACATGAAACCTAGGATATGAATGATGAAACTAGGATTGTAGGTATTGGAATGACAACATACATGTATTTGTTGGCCTAGAAACCCATCCAAGATATACTCATTAGGAGTAAATCTTAGATAGTCCCTGGTTTGGGATTGTTCTTGAACACCTAATCTCACTTAGGATGTAAGTGTATAATGTGTATTGGGTTTCAAGAGAATTTCAGTAGCATTTCCCCATTTGTTCTCTAATTACATATGTACTTGGAGAACAGCGGGGAAATGTTGCCAAAATTTTCTTGAAAACCCAATACACATTATACACTTACTAGTGAGATTAGGTGTTCAAGAATGGGATAGGTGGTACACATTTATTATATATAAGAATTACATCACGTGTATTTGTTGGCCTAGAAACCCGTCCAAGATTTACTCAATAAGAGTAAATCTTGGATAGTCCCCGGTTTGGGACTGTTCTTGAACACCTAATCTCACTTAAGATGTGAGCGTATAAAGTGTATTGGGTTTCAAGAAAATTTTGGTAGCATTTCCCCGTTTTTATCTCTAAGTACATATGTACTTGGAGAACAACGGGGAAATGCTGCCGAAATTTTCTTGAAAACCCAATACACATTATACACTTACTAGTGAGATTAGGTGTTCAAGAATGGGATAGGTGGTACACATTTATTATATATAAGAATGACAACACATGCATTTATTGGCCTAGAAACCCATCCAAGATTTACTCAATAGGAGTAAATCTTGGATAGTCCCCGGTTTGGGACTGTTCTTGAACACCTAATCTCACTTAGAATGTTTTAACCATTAATTATATATAAGACCTTAAACCCTAAAGTTTTAACCAAGCTTATACTCTAATTTGTTAACCCTAGACCCTAATCTTGTTGTAATATATACTTGTTTTCTCTATGATCATAGAATGGATAGATCATGGATGTCCATTCGCAATCGCTGCACCCCAGAGTTTATTTCTAGTCTTGATCAGTTTATTAGATTTGTCGAGGAACATAGGAAACAACCTGGAAATAGGTTCTACTATCCATGTAGGCATTGCAGTAACAACTTGAAAGTCAGCACTGGTGACGAAATCAAAAGTAATGTCATGTGCAACGGAATTGTACAAGGCTATACAGAAAGGCACTGGCATGGAGTGATTTCAAACCTGAAACCAGTGGATGTCGATAGCAGTGCTTGTGTGGAATAAGTTATTGTGACACCCCACCATCACATAGACAACGAGATGACATGTGAAAACGTGTGGAACCATATATTACCGAAAACACGGGTTAATTAAAACCAATTGCGGAAACATACGTACAGAACATTTGCAACCAGGCCCTGCAAGAAGATCAGGTCATATATATAGATATATTCAAGATCACCTGCTAGATATGTTCACTACTAAAAGTCACCCATTATCGCGACAATGCATTTTGGTTCATCACATGTTTATACATACAGAACGGCCACGTACATCCACCAGCAGGGTATACAAAAATTACAATAGCTAAACATCGTGAAACATCATCAAAACACTTCCAAGGACCTAAAAGTACAAAGATGACTTCTAGGACTCTACTACAAAACAACCAAACAGCAACATGTCCAACTCTTGCCTTCTACTACTCTTCTTGCTGCTCGGCCGCAACCTCACGACCACCACCACGTCTAGAGCGATCACCTAAAAAGGGTGTAAACCAGCGGGGTGAGACACACAGTCCTAGCGAGAAATATAACTCCCTGCCGCGACTATAAAACCTCAAAGGTTAAATTAGATAACAACAAATAACTGAATAAGTGTATAACAAGAGCAACATACTGAGCAAAGCTATTATTACCATCAAGCTTACCAAGATATTTGGGAGGCCTATTACCAAGTATTTCATTATGGAACATGATTGACAAGATAAGCTTTATAAGAACTTATCACAAGATATAAGGATCGTACACCTATCTGCAAGGTGTAACTAGATCAGCTATGCAAGCAAGGCCTCAATCAATGTTCTGTGTTTTTCTCTAAGCGGGATATATTTATTCGGCTGGATTATGTTTTATTATGCCCTGAGGAAGTGAGCCTTCCCTGCTCAAATCCAACCATTGGCTGCAAAGCCCAATCCGGTGCCATACAGGGTCTAAGGAGATACGGACTCCATGACCTCACCTTCTCGTGGTCCGTACATGAATCATCAAGCAAGACTGCAGTCTTATGCTTATAGGCCTCAGCCTCTGGGTTAGCTCCGCAAGCTACCCATATCTAGCTCACCTCATCATAGGTGATAGTATATACATCTGATCCATGAACGCATCATGCTCATCATCACATATCTTGAGCCATGGGTCTGTTCACCATGCTCCATACATCCCGAGTCTGCAACCACAGTTGCACTCAACGCTCCTATTTTAGGCTAGGGGAAACCTCGCATATTCAATAGTATGCGCTCTAGGTAATCCCACAGGATAAACCTATTTCACCTCACGAAATATTGACGGTAATGGATCTATGTCCAGGGCAAACTACATGATATGTTTATCTATCATTCATTAGTATATTTTAAACCAATTGTTGAGGCAAAACAAGGTATAAACATAGCCTTATAGAATTACATCATTATTGCCATCAACATACTGTCTTGGGACCTCAATCCCTCATGATATCAACCATTTCCTCTCAAGGCATCACAATCATGCATCAACATCCTGGGAACGCATCCCTTATCTCATCATCAGAGGATAACACCTCAATTAGGCACTCAGCCTTATATCAGGTCCTCAGACCTATCAACTTGTTACCAAGAATTATCATCACATTGTGCTAATCAGAGCACATATATGTCATATCTCATACCAGGCTATGAATCCACATGAAATACCTGCATGGTTAGTATATACATAACTGAAGCCATCATGGATTAACAGAATGATCATGCTATCAAGTATAAAGAAGCATCCATGAGTATATTACACAAGCTTTATCCTTCATAGTATTATAATCAATCAGAGGCATATGTTATGCCTTATACTTGTGACCATATGCATGTGTTATATCAACATGTGAAGCAACATCATAAGCTTCCAAGCTTCCTGGTTCACAACCTATCATTATATCTCATCATCATATTTGTAGGATGCAAGGTGATTACATCATGTTGCTTGTGTTATCATTATTAAAAGAGAACCATCAATTATATACATTCCGGGTTATTAGAACCCTCACCAAAACTCCTAAAACCCTCACTACAGGTATGGCGAGTAGTGCCAACCCTTACCAAAGGGTGTACCGGATAGGGTTCCAGACCCTAAAGCAACTCACCACCATACCAACTAAACACAACACATCCTCTAACATGCACCAAGGTTCCACTAACACTCATGGTGTCGGGAAGCCATCCACGAGGTCATAACGTGCAGCACTACCATGGCTATCAGACAAGGATCTAACGTGCACCAAGCTAGGGTTAGGGTTAGGTTCCACTATCGGGCTAACCTTCAACATGAGCCATATCAGCCAAAGGGGTGTCGCTCAAGGTGCCCCTATCGTGCAACCTCCTAGCATCCTATGAGGGTTAACCCTATCGGCCAGGGTAACCATGACACCCAAGAAAGGTGTCAGGTATGGCCAGAATCATATCGGTCAGCATCCTAGGGTTGGCATGTCGGGCATGAAACCATATCGCCCAACACTTCAAGGGTAATGACCAAGGATGTGTCGGGTACCAGGCTATCAAAGCTTTATCGGCCAAGACCGTCCTAAGATAGGGAGTGCATCGAGCACCCTATCTACATGGTGTGTCATCCAAGACTTAACCCTACGGAGGATATCAGGCAACATCTCATCAAGATAGTATCGCCCACTCAACAACTCCACCAAGGGTATCGTCCAAGGGACCATGATGGGCACCAACTAAGTGCCAACTAGGCATATTGGCCAGGGATACAAGGATCACCCAAGAAAGCTTATCTACCAAGGGTTACACCTCAAGGACATATCGTGCATTAAGGGTAGACAACTCATGTCGCCTAGAGAAGCACTAACGCCCAAGCTTGGGTTGAGGCTTCATATCGACCAAGATGCCCATCCAGGGGTTTAGAAACCATGCCGCCCAAACCCTAACTCTAGGGTGGATAAGGGATATCGGGCACCAAGGTAAAACTATCTCAACAAGGTGTATCATGCAGGGCACTCAAAAAAACATAATGCCCAAGCACACATGGGTATCGGCCAAAGGTACAACCCAAGACAAGAAGGTTATCAGGCAACACTATCCCCAAAGTCATGTCGTGCAAGACACCACCCAACAAGGTCGTCTTCAACCTCAAGCACAAGGGCACCAATCCTTAGTTGATCAAGAAGGTCGGCTCACCTCTCAACAACCAAGAGAGAGGGGTGTTGCACAACCTCTTTCACAAATCGGGCAACCTCAAGGATCCAACCTCAACATAGGTCATCAGAAGCTCACCTCTCAAATCCATGGTGAGAGGAGGGTATTGCCCAAGCAACTAGAATATAAGCTCACCTCTCAACTTAAACAAGAGAGGGGTATTTCCCACATTACTAGAGCTCAAACTCACTTCTCTAGACCAAAGAGAGAAAGGAGTGTTGCTACCAAAGAAAACCTCAACTATGGTTCGGCCAACTAGGTGTAAAGGCATATAACCCATCAAAAACAACAACAACACCACCATTGTGCTCATAAAAACCATAAGATCAAAAACATGTTCTAGAACAAGAAACATACATGCATGGCCGATTGTCAACATATATGAAACATGCAACATAGGAAAGGTAGTATATCTAGGGTTCGAAGTTATGTAACCCACCTTAAGCAAACTCCTCAAGCTCCAAAGCTCTAAGCTTCAAGCTCCTACCTCCAAGCACACTACTTCAGCCACCTCAAGAAAAGGAACAAGAAGCATAACCATCATGGCCGAAGAGTAGGCAAGATGGAGAAGAAGATGCTAAGGAGAGAGGGAAGATGCTTACCAAAGAACAAGACCCACCTAGGGTTTGACCACCAAGCTAAAGGAAGAAGAAGAAGAACTCCTTCAAGGGGATCGACCACCAAGGTTGCAAGGGAGAGGTGTAACGTGCACCAAGGAAGAGAGGAGAAACAAAGAGCTAAAGGGTTACTAAGGAAGAGAAAGGCAAGGCATATATAAATGGGGGTCAAGGTTAAACCAAGGCAAGGTGTCACCTTACCAAGGGACACTTGTCCACATGTTCCACCAGCTTGCAAAACACATGCACATGCCATGCCACAACTCAACCATGGATCGGCCACATGTCCAAGCTAGGGTGACACAACCAAGGCAAGAAGGTCAACCAAGGTCAAAGGTCGACACACTACTCCTCCATGGCCGATACACCCCATGGGCGATACCCCATGGCTGACACAAGGCACCCTTACCCGATACATGGCTCAACCAAGCAAGGCAAGGCCCAAACAAGGGAAAACAAGGCCCAAAAGAGCTCAACCAAGCCCAAGACAACCCAAGGCACGAACCCAAACCTTCCTCTCAACCCTAGAGGAAGCAAAGAGAGATAAAGACATCTCTCAAGGTGACAAACTTGCTCTTCAACCCTATCTCAGGTTATTTTGCAAGTAGCATCTCAACTCACAACAAAACAGAAACAAACCCTAATCACCACTAAAGGTGATTAGCAAGCAACCAAGCACAAGGTTGAGGTAAAACAAATAGGGTAAGCCCAAAATGAAGGTCAGGGTCCTTACAGTTATTTCCTTCGATGACGTAGATGTGAACGAACCAGTTCTAGTAGACATCATTGATGTGATGCTGGATAGTTGTGGGGTAGTGCACACCGAAACCGATCCACCTCCCATGTTTAGAAACATTGTGCATCATGCTGAGATACCATTATACACAAGTTTTACTAAGTTCACAAAGCTTAGCGTTGTGTTGAGATTGTATAAGCTGAAAGCTAACAATAGATGGAGCGACAAAAGCTTCACGTCATTGTTGTCTTTGTTGAAAGAAATGCTTCCTGAAGGAAACGAGCTGTCAATCTCAATATACCAGGTAAAGAAATTGTGTGCCCAATGGGAATGGAGGCCAAGAAGATACACGCATGCCCGAATGATTGTGTATTATTTCAAAAGGACTATGTGGATTTGAAAGATTGTCCAAAATGTGGTGCGTCACGGTATAAATTGATGACTTCGGGGGAGTCCAAAACTGGTTCTCCTGCCAAGGTGATGTCGTATCTACCTATAATATCACAGTTTCAAATGCTTTTTTGACAATCTGATAGATGTGAAGAATTTGAGGTGGCATGCAGATGTTAAGAAAAATAATGATGGGATCCTACGACATGCGTCTGATTCCCCACAGTGGAAGAAAATTTATCTATTGTACCCTAAATTTGGTGAAGAAGTCAGGAATCTAAGACTTGGGCTTTGTACATATTGGATGAATCCGTACGAGACATAGAGCTGACAACATAGCACTTGGCCAGTCATGCTTGTTATATACAATCATCCTCCCTGGTTGTGTATGAAAAATAAGTACGTTATGCTGTCGTCGTTGATATCGGGCCCTAAACAACCTAGAAATGATATTACTGTTTATCTTGAACCTCTGATTGATGACTTAAAGAAACTCTGGGGTATATGTGTGATGACCTATGATGCTTCACGAAGAGAGACATTTCGTTTGCACACTATGTTGTTTTGCACTATTAATGACTTTCCAGCATATGGGAATTTGTCTGGATATAGTGTCAAAGGAGCAAAAGTGTGTCCTATATGTTAAGAGAACACTGATTCAACAAGACTAAAACATGGCGGCAAGACTGTATATCTTAGTCATCGAAGGTTTCTTCCAGAATTCCATCAGTATCATAGGAAGCGCAAAGCATTCAATGGATGGAATGAGGAACGGAGTGCACCTAAACCTATACCAGGAGAGGTTGTTTATGAAAGAGTAAAAGACTTTGTCAATGAATTTGGTAAGAGATCATAATGTACTATGGCCACATGAAGTGACAAATCTTTATTCAAGAAGAAGTCAATATTTTGGGATCTTCCTTATTGGAGTTCTTTGACAGTCAAGCACTGTAGCGATGTCATGCACGTTGAGGAAAAATGTATGTGATAGCGTCATTGGTACTCTTTTGAATATACCAGGTAAGACTAAAGATGGGATAAAATCCAGACTAGACATACATGAAATGGGAATAAGGTCAGAATTAACAGAATTACGTGAAATGGGAAATTGGAGAACAAATTACCTCCTGCTTGTTAAATGTTGTCTAGAAAGGAGAAGAAAGCTTTTTGTGAATGCTTGGTAAATGTTAAGGTGCCACAGGGTTACTCGTCTAACATCTGTAGATTGGTATCAATGAAAGATCTAAAGTTGATAGGTCTTAAATCTCATGATTGTCACACTCTAATGCAACAAATATTGCCTGTGGCAATTCGATTTATATTGCCGAAGCATGTAAGGTTTGCAATCACCAGACTTTGTTTCTTTTTCAATAGTTTGTGCAGCAAAGTTATTGGCCCTGATACTCTCGATACTTTGCAAAGAGAAGTGGTTGTTACCCTATGTCATCTTGAGATGTATTTCCCTCCTTCATTCTTTTATATCATGGTACATCTTGTTGTCCACTTGACTAGGGAAGTGAAAATGTTGGGACCAATTTTCTTGTATTGGATGTATCCCTTTGAACGATACATTAGCATTTTTAAAAGTGATGTTCAAAGCCATTATCAGCCTGAAGGGAGTATTATTGAGGGTTATGTGGCGAGAGAGGTTATGGATTTTTGCAATGACTTTCTGAGTGGTAATGACACTCCCGGTAATGACAAGAATATTGAGGAGCAATTTAGCAAAGGAATTTTGGGACCACGGGTGAAGGTAATCAGCCGTGAGCAGTTGGAACAAGGTCACTTGCATATTTTACACAACATGGACAAAGTGAGTGTTTATATCGAGGAACATACCAATTTCATCAAGAGGCAGTATCCTCAAGCCAATTCAATGTGGCTTGCTAGATTGCATAAAAAGACATTTATTAAGTGGTTTGAAGATAAAGTCTTACATCAACTGTCTCAAACACCAGATAATATTACTGAAACTATCAAATGCCTCACCTTTAAACCAACACTACTACAGAAACCCCATTTGGCGTCGGTCTTTTAACCCCATTTGGCGTCGATTTCCGACCGACGCCTATGTGGGCGCCACTAAAGGTCGAACACTTCGGCGTCGGTTTTTTAACCGACGCCTATTTAACCTATAGGCGTCGGTCTTTTAGTAGAAAACCGACGCCAAAATGGTTCGCGCCACAGAAAACGGCGTCATCTAGGGCACTTTCTGCGTCGGTGATTTACTAAAAGACCGACGCCTATATTCCATGTAGCGTCGGTCTTTTAGTTGATAACCGACGCATAAAGTGTCCTAGATGACGCCGTTTTCTGTGGCGCGAACCCTTTTGGCGTCGGTTATATACCAAACGACCGACGCCTGGTTGTTTAAATAGGCGTCGGTGCGATACGAATATCCGACGCCATTTCCAGGACTGCTTTGGCCACATCAGGCGTCGGTTATCTATAAATAACCGACGCTGTAGGTCTTTGCTGATGGTTATCTATAAATAACCGACGCCTATTTATATATATATTTTTTTCATATCAGTTTGCAGGCCTGCTGTGGCTGGTCAGTAGGATGAGAACCTGCAGTTCAGTTTTCTGAACTGCAGGTTTACGACATCCATTGATATCAGCCTACAAACAGGCCGCAAACCTGCAAAAGTCACAAAGAAAATTTCACACAAGTACATACATTCAGACATCAATTCAATTCTCACATTCACACATATAGAAACATTCAAATACATGTATTAACATTCAAAAATATTCATTTACAAAGTATCATTCATTATCGCTATCAACATCCCAATTATATCTTACAGTTGCCACTGCTTGTATGGCTTTTGCCCATTCTTCTCTTACTTCATTTAATGCTTCCATCGTATATGGAGCATGCATATTTTTTAAGCGTTTACCTGTAGTGTTGTCAGTTTTAAACACCTGCAAAGAGAATGATGTATATATATAAGTAATAATATAAAAATAAGATAAGATTGATATATTTCATACTAACTAATGAGACTATATATAATACCTCATGTATGGTATCGATGTCCAATGCGGCATATTTGATAATCATCTGCATAAATCGCATCACATAGTATGCGCATGCCCAGCCATTGTCTTGTGTAGCGCACTATAAATTGAAACATACAAAATCATACAACTAAGCACAATTCACATCAATAATATATACATTGGAGTCGGGAACTTACTTGTACGTTCTCCCAATTTATTGGCTGGTTCTTTTTCCTTGGGACCGTTCCTCCAGCCTTTTTGAATGCATCTAAACCTCTACATGTTAATACAACACAGTAAATTACATAAGTAAATAGTAATGTAATAACAGATGGTATCAGATACAAAAATGAAATATTTCTCACCAGAATAATGGCATTCTCATTACGTGTCCAATTTTAGTGTTTAATGTACTTCCCACGGGATCTAGATAATAAACAGTGAACGTCCCGGGGACAATAACTAGTAACTCCCAATGTTTACCGCTAGAGGTAAAAAGTTAACAATTAATAACTCAAAATGCACAATAAAAATGGAATTTTCTTAAGTCCAAATTATAAATAAAGTAAACTTACTTGACATTGAATGGAGCTATTATTATCGTCTTCTTTTGCTGACCAAAAATTGTAAAAGCATCTGTACAGTATTGTTGAACATTATCAGGGTCTTCTTTTACTGACCAAAAATTAGGATGTAAGTGTATAATGTGTATTGGGTTTTCGAGAAAATTTCGGCAGCATTTCCCCGCTGTTCTCTAAGTACATATGTACTTAGAGAACAGCGGGGAAATGCTGCCAAAATTTTCTCGAAAACCCAATACACATTATACACTTACATCCTAAGTGAGATTAGGTGTTCAAGAACAGTCCCAAACCGGGGACTATCCAAGATTTACTCCTAATGAGTCAATCTTGGATGGGTTTCTAGGCCAACAAACACAATAATAGATATCTACAATGAAGCCGGACTCCATACAAACAGTATATAATTTAGTGATTGTTCATTCTAATTTATACCAATGTACAAGTAATATAAAAAACAATGATTGTTCACATTCTAGGCCAACAAACACATGTGATGTCATTCTTATATATAATAAATGTGTACCACCTATCCCATCCTTGAACACCTAATCTCACTAGTAAGTGTATAATGTGTATTGGGTTTTCAAGAAAATTTCGGCAGCATTTCCCCGCTGTTCTCTAAGTACATATGTACTTAGAGAACAAATGGGGAAATGCTACCAAAATTTTCTCGAAAACCCAATACACATTATACACTTACATCCTAAGTGAGATTAGGTGTTCAAGAACAGTCCCAAACCGGGGACTATCCAAGATTTACTCCTAATGAGTAAATCTTGGACGGGTTTCTAGGCCAACAAACACAATAATAGATATCTACAATGAAGCCGGACTCCATACAAACAGTATATAATTTAGTGATTGTTCATTCTAATTTATACCAATGTACAAGTAATATAAAAAACAATGATTGTTCACATTCTAGACCAACAAACACATGTGATGTCATTCTTATATATAATAAATGTGTACCACCTATCCCATCCTTGAACACCTAATCTCACTAGTAAGTGTATAATGTGTATTGGGTTTTCAAGAAAATTTCGGCAGCATTTCCCCGCTGTTCTCTAAGTACATATGTACTTAGAGAACAAACGGGGAAATGCTACCAAAATTTTCTCGAAAACCCAATACACATTATACACTTACATCCTAAGTGAGATTAGGTGTTCAAGAACAGTCCCAAACCGGGGACTATCCAAGATTTACTCCTAATGAGTCAATCTTGGACGGGTTTCTAGGCCAACAAACACAATAATAGATATGTACATGTTAGGGTTTCATCACAATTGATGTTAGGGTTTAAACAATGTTAGGGTTTAATAAAATCAAATTAGGATGCTAGAATGGACAAGTTTAAATCAAATTAGGATTTAAATTAGGGTTCCAATAGGATTCAATTTAATTAATTTTTATGTGAAAGATGTAATATTATAATACATACAATGGCAATGAAATGAAACCCTAATTGTATTGGAACTCATAAAAGGATGTCTCAAAGGTTGAATCTAATATATGCATCCTAAAAAAGGTATCACATCACAAATGTGCATTTCAATAATCATATTTTATTTCCTTCCAATTAGTGTGGGTGCCAAGTTTGGAATTGTTTTCTAATCATGGGTCCCTTAATTTTATTTAGGATAGAAGATAAAATCAAGGATTTCAAATAGTATAAGGCACACCCCCAAATGTAGTAGGCGCACCCACTACTACAGAAACCCTAACATTACACAACTAGTTCACCTTATTTAACCCATGGATACTTCTAGTACTTATGTATTGGACTAATGATGCTTGATACTTAAACACTCAAACAGAGTTTGTATAGTGGCTTCAAATTCATGTACACATGTTTCACAACTCTTCCTCCTTTATATGTCTAACCTTAAGATTTTGATAGGTGAGGAGGTGGTATTAGTATCTGTCTTGGTAGGTGGCATTAGGTTGTAGATGTTTATTATCATATTGTCATGTTCTTATTGTAATTAGCTAGAGAACTACACCTACCTATGTACAGAGTTGTATCCATTTAACTTCTCCATCTTTTTTTTGTGTGAAAAACACTCAACTATTGATACCAAAAAAACTTTGGGCATTTACAGACAACACACCTGACCAAATGTAAAGAACAAAAGGAGAAAGTATCCCACACAGGGGATCAAAACATCTCCAAACAGCAAGACCATACACAACCAAGGAACAGGCTCATACACACAAAGAGAGCAGGAAAAAAATACAGGGGATAGCTCATACATCAACCTAGATAGATAGCTCATACATCAACCTAGAGGAAGGGTTTGATGCTAGTACCTTGTGAGCAGCAGAGTTAGGGCGTGAGCAAGGAGACGCAGAGCAGCAACAAGGAGGAAGGAGCGGGTGGCGGCGACGCAGAGCAGCAGCAGGAGCAGGATCGTCGGCGAGCAGGAGCGGCGGCGAGCAGGCGGTGGCGGTGGCAGCGACGCAGAGCAACAACAGGAGTAGGATCGTCGGCGAGCAGGAGCGGTGGTGAGTAGGTGTCCAACGGCGGCAGGAGCGGTGGCGAGCAGGAGTGGTGGCGGAGAAGGGGGCGCCGGAGAAGGGGAGCTGAAGAAGAAATCGCCGGAGAGAAATCGGCGACAGCAGAGAAATAGGGAAATCGCTCGCAATGAAACAGAAGAAAGGGGAAGAGTCGGGCGATCGAGGGTAATGAAGTTCCCAAATAGCGTCGGTTGTTTAACACAACCGACGCCTAAACATCTTTAGCGTCGGTTGTTTGAAAAAACCGACGTCAAATTGGACGATATTTTCATGAAATTATTTGGCGAGAACCACTTTAAGCGTCGGTTATACAAGGATAACCGACGCTGAAAGTGACACTTTTCGCGCGAATTTTCATCGCACATAGGCGTCGGTTTCTACGTATATAACCGACGCTGAAAATGACACTATTTTTTTTGATCGAAATATGGATTTCGCAGGCGACTTTACTCGTCGGTTTGTTATAAACAACCGACGCTTAATACAAAGTGGTACCCGAGTCTGGCTGGTCTTCGAATATAGACGTCGGGTTGCTTAAACAACCGATGCCTTAAATGTTAGGCGTCGGTTTTCCTTAATAACCGACGCCCAGAAAAGTGACACTGAATGCTATTTCTGTAGTAGTGCAAAATTTAATATTATGTCTTATGAAGGGTATGACATTAATGGATTCACATGTTACACAAAGCGCCAAGATGATAAGAGTGTCGTCCAAACAGTGGGGTCACCCTTCAAGCGTCGACTATGGTTTGTGTAAGTTCAAAGGATAAGAGTCCACGTGAAGCTAAAATGTCATATTACAGTGTCATTAAAGACATATGGGAGTTTGACTATATAGATTTCAGAATTTCACTCTTCAAATGTAATTGGGTTGATAACACCAAAGGAGTTATAGTGGATGAATTGTGTTTCACTTTAGTGAACTTTGAAAAGATTGGCGAGAAGGGTGAACCATTCATATTGGCATCACTGGAGAAACAAGTATTTTATATCGATGATCCTGCAAATGATAAATGGTCAGTTGTTCTTCATGGTAAAAGACTTTTCATTGAAGATCTTATAGATGAAGAAGAGTACTATGATAAGTATGATGACTCCAATCCATTCTCAGTTGGGTTGCCAACACCACAAAATATTGAAGCTAATGATGACTTGTATGCGCGCAGAGATCACAATGAAGGATTGTTAATTGATAAATGATCGCAATATTAGAGGCATGCATGTTTATATATTTTTATATGTTTCATTTTTCAATGTTTCATTTGTATATATGAACTATACAATGTTTCATTTTTCAATGTTTCATTATCTTCTAGTTATGTCAAATGCTAAATGTTTGATTTTTTAATGAAATTTGTATATGGCTGAGCATGGGCATGATGACCATGATGTCCATGATGAGCATGGTGAGGATAGCAATGCACCTCCTCACAATGTAAGTTTTAAAAATATATCATATATTTCTATCTATATGTCCATTTATAGTTATATCATGTAAGTGTGCTTATTTTGTCAAATTTTAGGTTGATGATGCACATGTACCCTCTGAAGCACTTGAGGTACTTGATGAGCAGTACCAAAAATTTATAAAGAGAAGGGGCGTCACTATGATGAAGAAGTTAACAATGCTAAGGGGCAATGGACCCAAACTGGTTGTGGATTTTGATAATGTAGGAAATGCAATTGGAGTGAACCACAATTCATTTGTTTCATATCTTGGATATGTTACTCGTAGCCATTGTGGTTGTAAGATAGATTCTTGGAAAAAAGTTCCTAAGGGGAAGAAAGACTTAATATGGAAGGATTTATGTGTGAGTTATTATTATTTGCAATTCTATTTTGTAGATTACTAATTTTTTGGATACTAGTTAATAGCAATTCTATTTTGCAGAGTATATTTGCGTTGGATGAAAAGCTGCATTGTAAATGTGTGATGCAACACTATGGGAGGGTCCTAAGGAACTATAGGACAAATCTCACCCGAGAATACATAAAATACGGTGAGAAGAGGAAGAAGTCAGCCACTAAATAGTGGAACTTCCTGGACCCAGAAGAATGGGACTTGTTTGTTGCTTTAATAAAAATTGATGAATTCAAGGTATTAGGTGTTACTCCCTATTTAATTAATATATGTTGTATTCACCTATTCAAGATTAAACTTTAGTGTTACTAAACAAATCAATGTGTATACTAACTAGGCTATCAGTGAGGCGCAAAGAGTAAGGCGTGCACTGAATGTGCATGACCACACAATGGGTCCAAAGAGCTATGCAGGCGTTCACCAAAGACTATAGGTTGAGTGTACTGCTCAGTCTACTACTACTCAGGAGTCCTCTACTATAGGTACCGCACCTCTTCCTCGCCATGATGTTTGGATAGCTGGGAGGCAAAACAAGAAGGAAGAAATAAAGAAGCCCAACTACTGAGGCGGCTGCAAAAATGGTAAAATACAACTCTTAGAGCAATCGTTCAAATATTGATTATTTGTGGTGTTTACTTACCAATTTTTTATAACGATTAGTGGGAGCTACACGGGCTGAGGAAACAAGGCAAGTTCATCCCTGAGGGCACAAGGGATGAACTGATAGTTGCTCTGGGTAACCCAGAGCATCCTGGACGTGTTAGGGGTGCAGGCACTGGTGTGGGCATCAAAGCGTTCTTTGGGCCATCCCAGCGCAAACATGTCCTAAAAGTGGGGATTTCACAAGAAGAGGTAACATATTCTTTTTTTAAATGTTAGTGTAAAAGGGAATTCAATAATCAGAAGCTAATGTTTCTTTTATCCATGTATAGGTAGATAAGATAGTTGATAGGAGGGTCAATGAAATAGTTGATAAGAGATTCAAGGAAGCAGTTGATAAGACACTCCATGAAGCAATGAGAAAGTAGCAGGCATCTCTGACTACCACTCAGACAATACATATGGCATCCCACTCTACTCCTACTGCAGAGGTTGGGAGTAATCTTGTAGACCCACCACCTAACACATCCGCTGTAAGTATTTTTATGACATAGTAGCTAGTCTTTTCATGATGATATGTAAATATGTATATAACATTTTTTGCGTAAATTTGTAGGAGTTGAAGCCATGCCATCTAAAAAGTAAAGAATATGTCATTGCAGAGGTGTCGTCTTACCCATCCCTTCCAGGGGATATGCTTCATGGGTCTCCATTATCAGATGGTTGGGTTCGTGTGAGCCCGCTACATATATTCCCCAATTGGATAGATCTTCCATTTCCATATGCCCACCCAGATTGTAAAATGCTTGGTGAGGCAGAAGGCAGAGTGATATTGTGGCCAAAAGAGGATGTCGTCTATACTGAAATTGTATGGTAAATTTACATTATGTTAAATTGTTAGTGTGTATATATGAGTTATATATAGGTTAAAACAAGGACACCTAGTGCATCTAGGCCTCCACCTCCACCTCCTACATTACCAAGTTGGGTTGCACGGGACCTACCTACCCTGTTAGGTCCTAATTGTAGGGGTATGGTAGTATGGTTAGGCGAACATGATATAAATTGCACTATAATTGTTTGTATAGATGTGGATGCTGCAAGTTAATCATACGAAAACAAACTATTTATACAAGATATTTTGGAGTTGTTTGGCTATGATGGGATGAATACATCTATGATAGAGCTATGGATAAGGTGAGATCTTGTTCATACATCCATATACCTTGTGTAGGATCCGGTGATCTGGTTTCTTATATATTTATGCATACATAATACATGTTTTGCAGCTACTTAGACAAGATATGTGTAGATTTTTCATTTGAACATGTAGGATTTTTGATTTCATCTTTGATTAGTCTAGTAGCTAAAGACCCTTCGTTAGTTCAACAATGTTGTTGTGATGCATTTACAAAATTTGGTCAAAATAAGAAGACAGTGATAATAGCTCCATTAAATGTGGAGTAAGTTTACTTTGCTTATAATTTGGACTTAAGAAAATTACATTTTTATTGTAGATTTCGAGTTATTAATTTTTAACTTTTTTACCTATAGGGGTACGCATTGGGAGTTACTAGTTATTGTCCCCGGGACGTTCACTGTCTATTATCTAGATCCTAAGGGGACTAAATTGAATCCAACATATGGACACACAATGAAAATGGCATTATTCCGGTGAGAAATATTTCATTTTTATATCTTTTAACATCTATTATTACATTACTATTTAATTATGCAATTTATTGTGTTACATTAACATGTAGGGGTTTATATGAGTTCAAAAAGGCTAGAGGAAAGGTCCCTAGGAAAAAGAACCAGCCAATAATTTGGGAGAATGTGGAAGTAAGTTCCCGACTCCAATGTATATATTATTTATGTGAACTATGCTTAGTTGTATTTTATAAAATTGTGTATGTTTCAATTTATAGTGTGCTACACAAGACAATGGCTGGGCATGTGCATCCTATGTGATGCGATTTATGCACATGATTATCAAACATGTCGCAGTGGACATCGATACCATACATGAGGTATTATTTATAGTCTCATTAGATAATATGAAATATATCAATATTATTTATATATTATTAATTATATATATACATCATTCTCTTTGCAGGTGTTTAAAACTGACCCCACTACAGGTAAGGCCTTATCAGATGTACATGCACCCTATAAGATGGAAGAATTAAATGATGTAAGGGAAATATGGGCAAAAGCCATACAAGTAGTGGGGGTTTTAAAATATAATTGGGATGTTGATAGCGATAATGACTAAAGAATGTTTATACATGTGTGAATGTGAAAATGAATAGAACTACAAGTTGCTACATGAATGTTTCTACATGTGTCTGAATGTTTATACATGTGTGAATGTGAAAATGAATAGAACTGCAGGTTGCTACATGAATGTTTCTACATGTGTGAATGTGAAAATTGAATGGAACTACAGGTTGCTAAATGTGTGAAAATGAATCTTGTTAATTTTGTAGGTTTGTAGCCTGTTGTTGGCTGATATCAATGGATGTTGTAACCCTACAGTTCAGAACTGAACTATAGGTTTTGCATCCTGCGACCAGCCATACAGTAGGCCTACAAACTAATAAGAAAAAAAAATCAAAACATAGGCATCGATTATTAGTCGAAAACCGACAATAAAGGATTACAATGTTGATTAATAGAAAAAAAAAACTGCCGCCTAATGTGGCCAGACAACACGGTGATATGGCGTCGGTTATTACTAAGAAACTGACGCCTATGGTGTCCTAGATGACGCCCTTTTGTGGCGTGAAGGGTTTGGGCGTCGGTTTCCCTACTAATAACCGACGCCTATAGTGCCCCTGCTGGTGCCCTTTTTGTGGCGTGAAGGGTTCTGGCATTGGTTTCCCCACTAATAATCGCCACCTATAGTGCCCTTGCTGGCACGTTTTGGGTGGCACGAAGGGTTCTAGTGTCAGTTTTCAAACTGACGCCTAAGGGTTCACCTTTTTGCATCGCCCACATATGTGTCACTTTTTAACCGTCGCCAAAGGCCTTAAATAACCGTCACCAAAAGGTCAGTTCTGTACTAGTGTTGTGAATATATGAATTAAAGTACAAGGAAGATTACTTAGAATAGACTCCAGTTGTGGATAGAAGTTTAGAAATCCAAGATTTTAAAGAGGTATGCAAAGTTTTATTTTATTCTAGCTTTTCAGTATAGCTTTTGGTAGAATTTAGTAATTATTATTGATTATTTGTCGAGCCATTGATCCATAAAATTGGGATAATGGCTCTAACCTTTTGGTCTGCCTTAATTGGGGGTTACCGGGAGGCAGGGTCGTTACACGTACTGAGGCTTTTTTTCTTGTAGAATAGGAGGCATTGACTAGAAATGTCATTTCTGTGTCTGTGGTACCCAGTGAAATCATCCTCCCATACAAAATACATCATGGCTTCTTGTTTCCTTGCATCAAACTTAACATCTATTTATAAAGAGATATGATTTTCAATAAAAGAGACTGATTGTACAATAGTAGATGACAAAAATTAAAGAGGGCGTCCTCCCATGAGCACTCTTGTTTAGTTACATATGCTCAACAATCATTGAATGTTTAGTGAGGAATCTCAATGTGCTTCAATTATTCCTCCTAATGGACCTACTTATCCACATAATAATGCTTAAGGCATTGTCCATTGGCCAAGAATGTCTTGGCATTGTCACTAATCTCAATTGCACCATGAGGAAACACTCTAATAACCACATAAGATACACTCCATCGGAACCTCAACTTTCCTGGGTGTAACTTCAACCTCGAATTAAATAACATCACTCATTGTTGCGATAGAAATGTTGTATGCAAGATATGGTGGTCATGGATCTTCTAGGCCCTATAATTACATATCCAAAGTTCTTATAAGCATCTATACTACTATTATCAAACTCGTTAAGCTCTAAAATTTTTCCTCCCTACACTATACAAATCAAAATTTAGCTTCCTCAAGACCTACTTTACTTTATGATCCAACTCTATGGGAAAGTGACATGCTTGCCAATAGACCATTACAAATGGGGTGGTGCCAGTTGGTGTTTTAAATGCTATCTAATAGACCCAAAGAGAAGCATTAATTTGCATGATCCAGTTCATCCTACTGCTTAAAATGGTCTTCTCCATGATTTGCAACAACCAACAATTCGTAAAAATTCGTCTCTTTGACTCCCAATTGATCTGGAAACATGGCCTATGACAATCTTATAAATAGGAGGTGTAGTCAAGGCTATCATAGGACACAAAAACATGCTCTAATAAGTACTTTCCTATCACAATTATGGTAATATGAGATCTTGAGAACGTCTTACCCATAAAAGGGAGAGACAACAAGTGAGAAATAAAAGGGAGAGCAAGCCAATGCTAGAGAATTGACATCAAAGGAACAACTCCTTTGCTTTGGCTCTCAGAAGTGTAGTGAGGACTTCCCGGTGATCCGTAAGGATTAAGTAGAGGTGTGGAGGTCGTTGCCACTACCCTAGGAGGACAAAAACCACCGATGTATGTGGTGTTGCACTAGGAGGCCATCACCAACATGTGTTTGTGTGCATATTGCAAAGAGTGCACATCACCAAGCAAGAGTAGCCACTAAACTTTATCCAGGACCAAGTACACTTTTTATTACCTTCATTCCTAGATACATCATTGTTGATGCAATGTTCTGATGAGGAATAGGGACCAAATATTTGTTTCGTCTACCTTCTCCACCTTTCCTATTCCCCTATGGTTGTCCCCATTTGCTTGGATATGATGTGAATATTAAAATAATTAATGTGCATATCTAATTAAATACCACACATGATCCCAATATATATGTACATATATATATATGTATGATATAATATGTATATGAAATCTATGTGTGTCACCCTAAAAATCATTTTGATGGTGTGCAACGTATGGCCAAAATTTATTTGGATGTGCATGCACAGTTGTTTGGTTTCTTTCCTACTATTATTTGGTTTCATGCTGAGCCTCTCTTTATTTCCAAATCTAAAGTAATGATCTTCTTCCTACACTTCCCTTTAATGGAACTTGAGCTTTCTCTTTTAAAATGTAATATAAAAAGAGGTGTAGGATAACTTTAATTTTTATTATATAAAAGAAAAGATGTTCTACACTAAGAGAGTCAACTGACTGGGAAGCTGAGTTAATCGACCAAAGGACCGAGGAGACCAAATGTCAGGAGGAGTCAATCGATCGAATGGAGGCCCAATAGATCATCTGGATGACTCCAAGGAACTGCACGAGCTAGAGCCCTTTGACTAATGATGGAAGCCAAGCGATTGACAAGGAAGTACAACCGATCGACTGGAGGGTGAAAAAGATCGACCTGCCTATTCCCAATGACATAATTTCCAATATAGGTTGCTACATGAGATGTATGACCTTAGGTGGTAGAAATTCTTTGTGGTTCCAAAGAATATCATTAGTATGGTCGTAACAATCACTTATATGATTATTATGCATGTTATTTCTTTTGTGGATATATCATGTATATCATATGCAATGAAAGTATGTGGTGATTAGATATCTATATGTATTTATACATAAAATACCAAAATAGATATTAAGTCTTAGATTATTTTCATATAAAGTACACATGAAAAGCTTGATCAACTAAGCATGGTCACACCCTATTGTATTTCACTATCTATATTGTAAAAGTATGATGGTAGATATCTGGGTCCGCCTCTATAGGGTGTTTATGCTATCATGTTGGCTTTTGGGTTAGGCTTAGGAAGGTGATCTTATTATGATTAAGTGCTTAAAAGCATGCAAATGGACTATGGTAACGACTTGGGCATACCATCTATACAGGAATTGCATTAGATACAATTGGCAATTGTTGCATGCCTTAATGATTGGTTGTGAGCACCAACATTGGCTAGGTAATAACTTTATTATTTTAGATCTTGGCTCGGTAGAAGGTTGTACATTGTAATCTTCTGAATTATTAGTAAGGGTTGTAAATTTGAACAAAATAATAGGAGCGATAATTAATCAGCAAACTTATTAATATTGTCAAATTTATTATATCAAATCAAATCAAAAGTGTTTTGACATTGTGCAAATTTATTTTTGTAGAAACTGATGGCAAATACAAGCATGTTTTCTTTTGTGATTGGCCCTTGAGAGACAAGTTGAATGGGAATAACTTATATGAATGGTTCAGGATGTTTTGAATCATTCTCAATCAAGAGCATAATCTCTATGTCTTGGAGACAACAAATCTAGATGAACCCGCTTCCATCGTGCGTAAGGCTAAAATGGATGCTTACAAGAAGCATACCGATGATGACGTTGATGTCATCTTTTTTATGACATTATCAATGAACTATGAGTTGCAAAGGCAGCATGAGACCATGGATCCTATTGAGATGGTAACACATCCTAAGAACATGTACCAAGATCAAGCAAGACAAGAGAGGTTTGATGTCTCAAACATGTTGTTCAAGTACAATATGGCAGAAGCAAATCTAATAGGTCCTCATGTACTCAATTTGATTGGGTATATGGATAACCTTTCTATATTGGGATTTCCCTTAGGCTAAGAGTTTTCCACATATGTGATTCTACAGTTACTTCCAGAATCATACAGCCAGAATGTCATGAACTACACCATGAACAATTATGACAAGCCATTGTCAGAATTACTTAACATGTTGAGATAGCTAAAGTGCAAATGAATAAGGACAAAGACAAGCCTATGATGATGATCATAAGAGGTAAAGGGAAGTCCAAGGGCAAAGCAAAAGTAAGAAGAGTTCTAAATCTATCTAGAAACCAAAGTATTATGCATTGAAAGATAGGGGAGGAGTTAACAAGAAGGGAAAGTGGCACTACCGTTATAGCCTGGACACTAGAAAAGGAATGCCCTCTTTATCTAGAGGAACTCAGGAAGAAAAAAGAGATAGATATCTCTACTTTAGGACCCGAGAAGAAGGAAGCTAGAACTATGTGGAGAAAGAGTTATTTCTACTATAGTTAGAATCTATCATTCATGGGCATGTAATAGAAGCTGTAAATTAATGTTATGCACCTACCATTAATGAAAAAAAATCATGTATCATTTATGAACAATAGTATTATGAACAAGTGATGTTTTGTTTCAAAAGATAAGATCTTATATGAAAATTCCCCCAATGTCACATAATGCAAGGACCCTGACCCACATTTTAGACTAACCCTATTTGTTTTGCTTAAGCATGTTGTTAAGATCTTTTCTCTAATCATCTAATATGTAATAAGGGCATGATGGAGGTTTGTGTTCCTTATTTGAGCTTGTTGCTTGATGTTTGTGCTTTGTGGTGAGGATTTGGTGCAACTTGCCATTTTACCCAGAGTAGGGGTTGATGTCATGTTTTCCACCTTTAGAGTGTTTCTTCTCTCTTGGCATCATCTAGAAGAGAGAGGAAGTGGTAGGCACCTTTTTTTGGCATTGGTTGAGTGGGGACATCCTTGGTGATGTTTTGGGTACATGTTTTAGGTGTACTTTTCTCATGAGAGTGTTGTCTCGAGCTTGAGATCCTTGGTGAGACCCTGTATCGGTTTGTGGTTTCCTTAAGGAGGCTTGGTATCAGTTCAGGGTGTCTTGAGGGACATCCCATTGGTTTGTGGCACCTTGAGGATCACCATATCAGGTTGTAGTGATTCTAGGAGGAGTGCTATATCAGTTTGTGACCTAGGGTTCCATCCCTATCAGTTTGTGAAGGGGGTGGATGGGTGTGTCGACCTTGACCTTCCTTAGTAACCAAGTGGGTGAGACATAGATCCTATCACCTTATTGCATGGCATAGCATGTGGCCTTTCTTCTTGGACATGTGTCATTTAGGGTTCTAAAGTGGTGACACCTTCCCCTTTCTCTCTCTCATCAGACATGTATATATACCCCTCTCCTCCCATGCAAGAGAACCCTTTTTGTGTTCCTTGTTGTCTCTCCTTTGTGGCCAACCTTGAGCTTGAAGAGCACTCTCCCTTAGAGCTTAGTGGGTGAGCCAAGAGCTTGTGGTGCTCTCCTTCATCTTCTTCCTTGGTAAGCAATAGTTTTCTAGCTTTCTTTCTATCCTTCTTTCTTCTTATTGGCCATGGACCTTGGCACCTTCTTTTCTCCCTCTTTTGCTTTCTTAACCATGGTTCATCTTCTTTCTTGGAGGTGTTTTGGAGATCGAGCTAGGAGGATGTCATTCTAACTTGAGCTTGGAGATTGACCTTGGAACATACAACTGGGTGGTTTCTCTTGAGGAGGGTTATATAACTCTAAACCTACTTTGTTATTATCTACTTTCTATTTGTTACCTTACTAGTCATCTTTAACTCGTTATTTCTTGCTTGTATGCTAGTAATTTTTCTTGGTAGCCTTGTGTTTGGTTTTGAGAATAGAACTTTCTTAAGTTACCGCAATAAGTTGCTCTTTTATTTTGCCTTGTTAGTATCATCATCAAGAGTTAGAAGATGAATAAAATGATATGCATGTAAACCAATATGGATGTAAAATGATATGCATGCAAACCGATGTGCTAGGATGATACACTCTTATGTAAACTGGTATACCTCTTATGATATTGGCTTGTCATGATCTCGTGATGGATAGTGGAGAAGAGTGTTGAACCTTGATTCTTTTAGTTGAGTATGGAAGTCGACATGGGTAACCCTAATCCTATACATGTGCAACCCAACACACCTTGCAATCTAATACACCCTAGCCTGACACACCTAGAATTGATGAGGGAAACAATTTCCTTGAGGTTCAACCAATACAACTAAACCCTAATAACCGATATCCTATGGAGATCTATGTGTGGCCAATACGCAAAGCAACACATAGGCCGATACTCTAGAGCGATGGTGAGGTCGATACCCTAGATGGATGGTGAGGTCGATACCCTATGAGATGGTGTGGCTGATACACTTTCTCATGCACCTCTAGACCGATACCCTTTGTTATACATTAGCTGACACGCTCTCATTGAAGTGTTGATCCTGATACCAAGTGATGATAAACCGATATCCTACCCTAGTTTGGTGGTCGATATCCTACCTTTGTGTGGTGGTCGATACCCTAGCTTGGTGTGGTGCCCGATATCCTAACCCTAGCTGATACCCTATGTGGTATGTAGTGATACATCTTGTTGATGCCAGGGTTACATGGTGTGATGTGGTTCCCAATGGTATAAGCATGTGTATGATGTTGAAATATACAACCCTTTACATGTTTCATAATAATAATAGAAATATGTTTCCACATCTTCTAAATATACTTCATAACAATGAAGGAAGTGATAACTTAGGGATGTTTGGTGATCCAATCTTGTAAACCCTAATCGAGAGAAGTGAAACCCTAATTACTATGATGTGAAATGTATGATGTAAATGTATAGCATGAATTCTATGAGATATGATGTGTTGCCTTCTTGTTATTAGCTCCTAACCATGTAGGTGATATGGATTGATGTACATAACTAGGTATGAGCTATGGTGGTTATGATGTAATGGACATTGGTCCTTGTGATGAACATTTGGTCCTTGTGATGGACATGTGATCCTTGTAATGGACATTTGGTCCTTGTGATGGACATGTGGTCCTTGTGATGGACATATGGTGAATAATAAGCATAAAGAGACATGATGTTATGAGTTCACACTTAATGTGATTCAATATGCTCTGATGATAAGTCATGCCCTATTTATGTAGATCTTGTTTAAAGGTTCTACATTGTAACTTTATTGATGATTTAAGATGTCTAAATTGATCTAATTAATCAAGTGAAATCTAATAGGGTAGTTCACCCTGTGCCATAGATCCATTCAGTGTTAATAATTATTGAATGGTGAAATGAGTTTAACTCTGAGTGCATAATATTGAATATGCAGGTTACAAGTTGAGGTATCTCCTTGTGTCCTAAATGTATATCTATCACAGGATTGACTATAAGTCATACCTGGAAATGTATCACAAGATTGACTATAAGTCATACCTAGAAATGTATCACAGAATTGACTATAGGTCAAATCCTGAAAGAGCACTGTTGTAAGCCGTAGCTCAATTTCACTAGCGCCATGATCTATAACAAGGTGGGCTAAATAAGCATAGTTGGACTAAAATGTCCCTCGAAGTAGATGACTCATGATGTCACTGCATAATTACTCGTACTGACCGAGGAAGGTGAGGTCATGGACTCCGGATCTTCCATTAGACCTTGTATGGCACTGACTTTGACCATATATTTATATAGTGGTCGGTTGGGTTTGGATGGTACAAATTAAATCCTCAGGGCATATTGAATATGTAATCAACTGTGTAGTATAATTGTATAGGATCAAATACAAAAACATTGGTTGAGGCCTTGCTTGATATTTATGCAATGATGTTGATAGAATATATACATGTTCTTCATACTTTTTTTAGTTATTAAGATGTTTCATAATTTAATAGTAATTTCCCTTCCTGTTAATAATCATTACCTGCTTCATCTCAGTTATGTTTATTCTGCTACTTAGTTATTTTGTCTTTGATAATAATAGAGTTGGCGAAGAGTTATATCTCTTGATGGGACTGTGTGTCTCACCCTGTTGGTTAACAACCTTTTTAGGTGGATGAGCACGAAGAGGTAGAGATCATGCTGAGGAGGTTGAGTAGTAGCCAGAGGAGCAGTAGCTAATAAGGTTGGAAGTGATGTTGGATTTCTTTTGTGGATAGAGTCCTAAAGTCATTCATGTAGACTCGGGTCTTTGGGAGCATTTTGTAGATGTTTTGCGAACGTGTTATCTTTATGTGCCTTTGTATATTAGATATGCTGAGATCTTGTATATATGTTCTGGAATAGTGCTTTCATTATAGGTTGACAACATGCTATGTGAATGCTTTGAGGCATGAAATGACACATGAGTAAAGGTTCTTGCTATATGGATGTTTTATGAAAAAGGTTTTAATTTTTCGTGTATTCTGCTAATCAATTTGTAAATCTCTTTTTTGTGGTTATGTCTTGAGTAATTGCATTTTGCTGTGGCATGGGGTGTCACACATAAACTATACTTGATAGTTCTAAAAACAAATATAATGAATGAATTGATGAGTCAGACAACTAATAACTATAGCATCACCATCTAGAGCACATAAATAAGAAATGCATTTATAGAATCCATAAAGATGGTTGTCTAGACTCTTTTTTTATTGAACCAATAAATACATGCAAGTCTTATTGGTTGGGAAATATGACAAAAGGAACTTTCACTAGATGTAGTGGAAGAGAAAGTATTCTACTAGGGCTCATACATACTAATTTATATATACATTTTAGCATAAATACCAGAGGTGGTTAAAAGTACAACGTTGTATTTATTAGATGATCTCAGTAGATATGACAATTTGTATTTAATGAAATATGAGTTTGAATATCTTGAAGTGTTCAAGGAGATCATGAATGAAGTACATGACCAGCTTAGTAAGAGTATTAGAACACCTCGATATGAACAGTGCAAAAATATTTTAAACCAAGAGTTTGAGGACCTTCCTGGGAGAGCGTGATAATGTATCATAGTGAACATCCACTAAAACATATTGATGTATTAGAAGGAAGGAATGACACCTTGTTAGTCATGGTGTGATCATCAATAAATCTAGATAATCTTCCTATTTCCTTTTGGGCATATGCTTCAAACTGAATAATGTACCGTCTGAAATGGTTCAAAAGACACCATATGAGATATGGCATGTGAAGTGTCCCGATATGTCTTTTATAAAGATTGGAATGCAATATTATATAATAAAATAGTTTTGTGAAAATCTTTCCCCACAAATCTCATAAATGTTACCTTGTTGAATATCCTGAGAATACCAAAGGATACTACTTTTATATTCCAATCTGACAACAAAAGTGTTTGTTTCCAGGACAACTGTATTCCTAAAAGGGAATTTGATTCCAAAGTAATCCATGGGAGAAAAATAAAACTCAAAAAGTTTAAGACTAAAAAGAAAACATTGAACATAAAGAGGTACTATAGGAATAAGGAGAATCACACGTTGTTGTGGAATCTCAAAGTTCTTCATGTAACATAAGAACCTCATATATCTAGTAGAAATTTCACTGAGCCATAAGAATTATAATATATTATATGTAAGGCGTGGGACGTGAGAGGGAATCCACTCCCTACTTAATTTAAGGAATATAAATCCATCTATTCCAAAAACCCAAAAAAAGTATGCTAGATAGGTGTAAAGTTTTTGTTTCTGAAATAATATATTCAAGATGATCAAAGTATATCAGCGGAATAATAAATCATGACTATATTCCATTTATCAAGGTTACAAGGGAATCTCCCATTTGGTGTTTACATGAAAGAAACAAATTAAGATCTAAGTAGAGGAATATCTAAACTATCTCAAGTCTGTCTCCCTAAGAGTCAACTTCAAAATCTAGGTCCATGTATGCAAGTCTAGTCTTCCAAGTCCAACATAAGGTTTTGGAAGCATACCCCAGAAGAGAAGACACAAATAGAAGATATCAACATAAACGTCGGTATGTGCATAATAATCGAGATTTGAGGAATATAAGGGAAACATGACATCAAATTTTATAAGGCTTCCCATAGAAGTGGAAAGTACCACCCAACTGGGGATCAAAAGAATATGAATTTCATAATGGTGATAAGAAAACCAGTAGATAAGGAATTTATTGAACAGTTGAAGATCAAAAGAAGAACTATTACCATATAACAACATTAATAGATCATCATTAGTGCATGTAAAACAATCGTACCACTTTTATTTATATAGGAGTGTGACCCATAAAATGTCTAGCCTATGTTGGGTGGAAAGGTGTTCCCTAGGTGGAAAGTCGCATCCAATATATATAGTACGAGTGGAAAGGTGCACTCAATGTGGAAAGGCACACCCAAATATTATGGTAGTATAGATGTAAAAGCTACTATAAATATATTTAGTCTATTTGCACATGCACTAAAATAGATTGGAAAGAATATGTATATACAATCTAAAATAACAAATGAAAACATCCACAATTATAATGTGGGGTCAAAAGGAACCATAAATAAATATTCAACAATCTTCACAAATAAGATGCATAAAAGTCCACATGTAATTAAATATCTAAAATTAGGGTTTCAGAAGGAATGAGAAGAAAATGATACAAATAAGAGACCAATACAAATATCCAACAAAGTAAGATGATAGATCAAAATCAACATAGAATTTTTCACATGAAATACTTTCTCAAAATAGAGAGAACAATATGCAGGGAATATTTGTACACATGACCAAGAGAGAGAGAGAGAGTGAGGGAATATAGGTTTATTTTTCAATGAGAATAATATGGAAAGAAACATACCTTAGTTGAAAGTCTAAATATCTAATCCACTAGAAGATCAAGGAAATGGTCACACCAAGACCTATATTCATTATATATTATATGAATTAGGATATCAATATTTCATTTACTACTTAACTAGACTCTTAGGGAATTCAAAATACAACAAGAAAATATTGACCTATTGCCTTGGAGATGAGCACATCTGATCTCTAACATGTTGGGTTAAAACCAGCCTTAGATAAATAGACTCATGATCTTCTGTAGTCACAAACAAGGCTAAGAATCAACTAGTCACATGGATTAAGAACTTCATATTCTTGATTGTTGTTGAAGAAGTAGACACAATCATAGATTAGTGGTTGGCTTCAAAACATCTATGGAATGTAAAAGGGATCAAGGAAGGTTGAGGGGTTGATTCAAGTTTCCAATGTCCATGGACCCAAGTTGTCTATAACGTCCAAACTCTTTGAGTTGTAGTGGAATGGTTTTGGTGGTCTTAGCTTCTTGTAGGTACTCTTAAGCCTTTTGCACAAGTCACCATGTATTGTAATGGAATTCTCTAAATAGTTCGACAACATGAGGAAAAGAACTAAGGATAGATGTCAGAGGAGCATGGTTGTGCACTACAAACATGGTGCTTTGATGATAATTTATACTTCTTTTGAAAGAGGGCATCATGGTAGTATGAGGTGTTGCTTCATGGTCATGGTGTGTGTGTGGGGGGAGAATAGGGAAGGGAGAAGAGAAGTGGAAATCGTAAGCAACCTTCTGAATAGCACCTGAATTAATAGGTGTAGATATAGAAAGGAGGCAAGAGATATTATAGGATTAAGAATGAGATTCAAGGGTTGTTGTCTGACTAGTTTCATTTTCCAGATATATAATATAGTGTGATAGGAAATCTTTAAGAAAATGCAACCCAACTAAAGCAGCAATGTTTCCTTAGATACTACTTTTTTTGCCCTTTGTTTTATATTTTATTTAAGGAAACAAACATTAAGTAAACAACAAAATTTGACATGTAGTCTAATTATGTTGTGATAAAAATGTAATATATGATTCCTATTTTAAAAATAATTAATAAGTGTTCTAATTATATGTATCCTTTTAGAATTATCTTGCTAATTTATTTTATAATTTGTCTATGGAAACTCAGAATAATCCAATTGACATGAAATATCATAAATAGGCTAACTAACACATGAAAAATCCAAGTTAAACATTGGTTCTTGTTTTTGGACTATTTTGTGGAATATTATATATATATATGTTTCTAGTATTATTTCAATAAATATTAACATAATGTATATTGTATTACTATATTTGGGTGTTATGATCATTTGGAACATATATACTCACAAGGGAAGTATATTCTTTCTATATTTATTTACATACATATTGTCATGCTAATTTTTCATCAAGTTATGTGTAACAAAATTTCCTTCTAAAAAAATGTATCTATGTAACTAGTGTAAAGATATATTCAAATTTTGATTTCTTATCTCCCCAAAACTATTCTAGACTTGCATATCACAAATTTGATTATATAACTTATTAGAGGAAACATGTGAAGATATTCATGGTATGTATAATATAGATTTTTTTTTAAATATGTCTTAAATCAAAATATTGATGATGAGATTACCTAGTTGATGATTTTATATTTTTTTTAGGAATCATAGAGGAAAGTAGTAAGATTTTTTAGAAAAGCATAAAAACAAAATTGTTATTATTTTTCAATTAGTATACAGTTGTTTATCATATGTGTTTTATGTTGCGACATACTTTTTGTAGAGTGTAAACTTCATAATGAGTTCCTTTATGGTAGGATAGAGATGATAAATCTACCTACATGTTATTTTATATATATAAGAGAGAGATACCAAATTAGGATTTTGTAAAATTTATATGTTGTACTAAATGGAACAATGTCATTAAATTGCATGTACAATCACCATATTTAGAAAAGAGAAATTTATTTGAATTCTTTTTTAAAGAACAATTTCACACATAATACATTACTTTCAATATAGGAAATTGTTAGATAAGGGAAACATAAATCGTCCCACTTGTATGAAATACCCAATAATATTTAATTAAATGTTTATGTATTTTTTAACATTAACATATGCATATGTATATCATAATATCTATTGCTACATATATTGTAAGAAATATTGCATGTGTTTACTGAATCATTGCGAAAGTGTATGTTAATATACATTTAAAAATTAGAAACTAATTTTTCTTAGTTTGTTACATGTTACTCCAAATCCATTAAGTCTTATATTGCTTTTCGTTCAAATTTTCACTAGTACTTTTATAATAACAATAAGTTTTCCAATTTATGTAATTTTCTCAATAATAAGAAACAGACCTCTATGACCTATAAGAAAGGGTAAAACTAATTTTCTCACTATTTTCCATTTTTCAAGTCATACAATAATTCTTGAAACATATTTTCCATTATTTTTTATTTTCTTTTCTTAATGAAATTAGGATAGTGATTATTGTTCAAATAAAGCAAAACTTGGTAACGAAGTTAATTGGGAACCAAGGAAGTTAATTTTACCATTATATATTAGTTTTGTGACTTGCTTTTATGAATTATGGAACCATTAGGATTTTTAGATAGTTGTCATTATATTGAGTCATATTATCTTCAATTAATTTCCAAAAGGAATTCCTTATATTATTATGCATGAGTTTCCATATTTTACTTATTTAAAATTTTTAGTCCATTAAATCAATATTCATTTTAGATGATACACACTATTTATATTTATGGTTATGGGAACAAGAATTGTTATGCCAAAGCACATTATAGATCTTGCTAAACACATTTTAGACATTATCTGCATTTTGGTTAGAAAAAGGAACATATGCGATATTTTTAATGAATTGACTTATATGTTAATACATAATTGATTTATTATGTTAATATGGTGTATTATGATATGCAGTGTTGATTACCAGCCTTTTGGTCTTGTTTTCAATCTCTTCTTGTTTAGTTTCCTCCTTCCCTTTGATGTATGTTGAGGCTAATTAGAGCACATTTTCATTCATGAGTGTGAATTCTGGATTTGTAACTCTTTCTAGAAGGTCCTTAGACTGTGATATCTAAATGTAGGGATGGAATAATATCTATATCATCATTGTTGAGATTAGGAGGTGGGTGATAGCCTTGTCCAACTTCGTGAAAGAGCCCCATCATGATCTTGCTATTATTAGTGGGAGTTAGTGAGAAGAAGTATTCCTCCTTCATTTTCGCATCTTCAATATGTTTCTTTGAACCCAAAATAGACACCCAATGGTTGATCGAGTGACAAAAGAACAACACATGCCTACAACATTTCCCAACGCTAATATGAACCAACTTGGATCTATCTTTGACCCACAGATTTGCTAAATATGATGAATAAATACATTCCATTTTTCAAATCTTTTAATCTCATACCAAAAACAAAATTAGAATCAAACATTGCTTTGGTTGGGAATTAATATTTGGTTTAGAATTTTCCTCTATGATTATTCCCCTCTCAAGTTGGTTGTTATATAACTCGTTTTGGGAGTTATGATGAGGTTTTTGGGCAGATTGCTTATGTGAGAAATTGGTACACCTGGAAGCAATTATGTTTTGGAGTTTTGATTCTATGTAATATTGAAATATCAAATCATCATAAATTCGAGTAGATCAAAGCTATTAGGGTGAATATTATTACTAGAGAGGGAATGTTATATCACTAAAAAAGAAACCTCTCAAGTAGTAAAGGAGGTACAATGGGAACAACCACTGAAGAGACCTAACCTATGTGACAATAAATAGAAAAAGATATTGGTAGGAGTTCAAACTTCATTTTTTAACATATGATAGTCAACATTAGTTCATAAATATTTGGAAAAATTAATATTCAGTTTGTAGATACGAAACAATTTACATGTATGGCTAGTATATTCTTGACTTTCAAATTTGTTTGACAAACCATGGAGATATGATATATTAACGAATAATTCCTATATTTAGTAATTTTGTTGTATTCCTAGTATGCACCACTACTTGAGGACAACTAGTACCAACACATAAATCCAATATGAAAAATTATTTGAAAACAAAATAATACAAGAATACAACATATATATTATATATATATATATATATATATATATATATATATATATATATATATATATGGAGTGAAGCTAGAATACACTAGAGTGTACAGGAGATGCTATACACCTAAATCATTTTCCTTCACAAAGAAATTATTTTGAATATCTAAAAATTGATATTCTTAAATATCTTAAGAAATGCAATACATAATAAATTTGAGCTAATTTGGACAGTTACAAATCATATATCTAAATGATACAAAAATCATTCATTTCAAATTAGTTATGTTTGTTGATTTGTTTGTCCTTGTATGAGTGACTTACACTCACCCAAGTGGGCTCAAATTTTATGAGGCCTAATAGTATTGTAACATTGAAGATCCATGGACTAGATTTTACAAAGATATGGTCTAGATAGGCAAACACCATTGAGGTATACTGTGTAATCTATACACTCGATGTATTCTAGCCTGACTTTATATATATGTACACATGTATATGTATTCATATGTATATATACATATATTTATAAACATGTATATGCATGTATATATAGAGTCAGACTAGAATACCCTCTAGTGTACATATTACACCATACACTTCAATGGTGTTTTTCTATCTAGGTTGTATCTTTGCAAAATATAATCAATTGATCTTCATTGTTATAATAATAATAGGCACCAATCAAAATTGAATCTCATTTGGATAAGTGTAAGTTATTCATCCAACGACAACAAATTTGACTCACATAACTAATTTGAAATGAATAGTTTTTTCCTCTATTAGATGCATGAACTGTAAGTGTCAAAATGAGCTCAAATTTAGTATGTAGTATGTTCTTAATATATTTAATAATGTCAACTTTTTATATTTTAAAAGTAATTGCTTCATGATGGAAAAGGACTGAGGTGTATAGCATCTCTGGTATACTCAAGTGTATTCCGGCTTCACTCTGTCACTCTCTGTCTATATATATATATATATATCCTCAAAGTTTGAAAGAAGAGAACAAAAGGAAAATGGATATTTGGTTACTCTCTAATAGTCTTGTTTAACCTTGAATGCAACTATATATATATATACATATATATATATATATATATGCAATTTAATATATATATATGCAATTTAATATATATAGATATGTGTGTGTGTATAAAAGGAAATAGAGGAGTTGACTAATATGTAAAACACAATTTTAAAGATGCCAAGGCATAATTGATTCAAAGTAGCAAAGGGGACCTATGTATCAATGTATGTCCAGATGGGCTTTCCATTTAATGTATCACATATGCATGCCACCCATTGTGAGAATTGGGAAATTTTTTTAGTGTGGATTCCTACAAAAACCTGATTTTATCTCTCATAAATTCTTCTATTTATCTCTCTATGAGTTACCAACCTCACTCGATTTAAGATATGTGGCTTGAGTGTGTTGATGACCCCAATTTGACCACTTTGTACTTGATGTTCTTATTGGTGACATTAATTTGAACTCTTGGTCCATGTTTTAGGATCTAATGAATCATAATCTTACATCTTAAATTAAACTTCACCAATATGATCTTGTTGTTATCTAATGTCTATAATCATAGAGAAGGCTCGATTAATCTTCTAACAGCGCCAAGATCATCCCAATTGGACCTACAAGTTCCAAGTTATGATCATACAAAGTTTATCTCTGAATATTGTTTCTAACGTGAATGTTGTTGCCTTTTTTGATATGTTCTTAGACCGGTCATGTTTTGGGCCCTTTTGGGCATGCTGGTCCAGCTGTGCCTATCCCCTCTTTCTCAAGTAGTGATTTGGCTCCCTCTTTCACAGCCAATAGGATGCCTAGGATCTGTTGACTTGCTTTGTGCTCTAGTACAACGGTGGGAACTTCATTCCACACCTTTGGCTATAAACATTAGCTTTCAGAGCTACAGGCAACCTGACACCACTTATACACCATGTTTCTTGCCTGCTTCCTTACTTTCATGGCCTCATTTTGCTTCCATTCTACAACCTTGGTCTCTTACCCTTATTTTCACTTCATTTCACGCCCCCAAGCACCTATTTCTCCCTTTTCTACCTCCTTTTTATTAGGCATTATAAGTGCATATTTATCCATCCTAATTGCATATTTTAGATATCTCTTTATGAGCATTTCATTATTATTATTTAATTTTAAAGTCAAATTATTTAGTTTGTCTTTTCTCCCTTTTATTTGGAGTTTTTACCAATTTTTGCGCTGACTTTTTCTTGGAAATGATAAAATCCATCCAAATCTCAATAAGGCTCATGAAAAAATGGTCCAGTTGTCTATCCTCTTCCTCCCCAAACTCTCAATCATAGACTAACCCATCCAATCAGTTGACTCACTTGCACCAAATTTTCCAACTTTCTGCATCCTGATATATGTACCCTTCACCAAAATAGTCATAACTTTTACAACCCAAGGAAGAATCTAATGTGTAAGTATGTGTTGTAAAGGAAATTTAATTACCTATAATAAAAATGCATCTTAGATGGCTTTTAGTTGATAAACTGGTCTTACGAGTCAATATATTCATCATTGTAGGAATCAACAACAAAGAGAGTCACATGGTCAAAATAATTAATGAAGGAAACTCGATATATCCCTCCCTTTGGGGATAGGCAATTAGTTTTGTAAAAGTTTATTCCTTGAAATAGGAAAAAAGGAATGTTGGACAATTCAATATGCTTTTGTGTGGAGGAAAGAATTCAAAGACTCAATCAAATGCCAAAACAATAAAATCATCAATGCGGTCAATGTTTGAGCTATGTGACTTTGGGATGAAGCAAGTGATTAATGTAGTCAATCAACTGACACCCTAGATGAGACAATCTATCTACTTCCAATGACCATTCCTCTTGGGTTTTGACCCCTCCTTTCACCCTTATTAAAGGAGGGGGGACTCCAAAGCAAAGAGCATCACTTTTCTGTCTCGTCTTCAGGATTTCTCTAGGCTACACTTTTGTTATCTTGTTATTATGTTTGAGTAGTTTTCTTCTGGGCATGGGGCCAACCTTGTATTCTATTATATTCAAAGTAATCAACTCCATTGTTTCAATGAAATAATGTAATCCTTTCATTTCTTCTTTAATTGTTGCTTAAATCAATATATTCTTGTGGGGGTGATGTGATTTCAGATCCCCACAAGAATGAGCCCATAATATCATAATTGTGATTATTTATCTTTTTATCCATCTGATCTTGTACTTGTCTTTTGGTAGAACAGTTATATTGTTTGGGTTCCGAGATCTCATATTCTAACAAGAACGAACCCATAATCTCTTGATGATATCCATTGGTAGATTTTATGTTTTTCTAGCTATCTATTTGACTCGTTTAGTATATCTTATGACAAAGTGATCATATGACCCACATTCGAACGTCTAAAATGGAATTCACATGTTTCTCAATGAGGTATCAAACATGAATATGTTGTACGGTTGGATAAGGATCTACAAACACCAGGATCAACAAGTTTGAGGAAATTCTTGCCCTTGTGCTATTTGTCCAGAAGGACATGAATCCACATGGTCCTAATTTGATTATTGAAACTTAGGAGTTGATTTGTTTAGTAGAAGTTTGGCTATTGGTGGTGATTCCATGTACCCCCGATTTGTTTTATCATTTGTTTAGTTAAGTTTATTTCTACAATTTTACTTTTTATTCTTAACCTAATCAAACTATGACATTTTGAATTTTTGCTTTTTAGTTCTCGTGATTAGAGTTGATTTCAACCATCTTCTCCCATCCCTTAGATCGATATCTTACTGTTAGAAACTTCATTCATTGATTGCAATGAGTCATGAATTTCCTCATTATAAGGTTAAACTCTAGAACTTTTCCTAGTGATATGGTGTGCAAATGGCATGATCAAATTTGGCACCTTTTCTAGGGACGAAACACGATGTTTTTCAAACACGATCGCTTGTATATTTAGAATTTCTTCTTTCTTTTTTTGATTTCTTAGTTCTAGTTTGGTTTTATATTTTAATTTTGTTCCATAATTTTAATCTATCCATCTTAAATTTTGTTCCTAAATTGTAATCTTTTTTCATAAATCCTTAGCTTTGTTTATAATTTTTAGACTTGTTCTCAAATTTTGCTCCTTCCTTCTTAAGTCATTATTTTATTGTCCTCTTTTCAACTATCGAGTCCTATTTCGGTGATGTATCTCCTCCTTCTAATGAGTTTGCATCCTGACAGTGTTGCATTCTAGTTTATATTTTGTAAATTTTAATTTCTTTATGATTTTTAGTTTTGTTCTATACTTTTCTTTAGTCTTGTTTTATAATTCTTAGTTTTATTTAAATAATTTGTTTTTAAATTTCATTTCTTTCTTATTTAGATCTTTATAATTTATTTTTAAAATTTCCTACTGAGACCCATTCTAAAAGTGTATCTCCTCCATCTATAGAGTTTTCATTCTGGTAGTACTACTTTCTATTTTTTTTTTATTTTAGTCCTATTTATAGTCTCTTAGCTCATCTTTGTAATATTGCTTTCTTTTGTAAATTCTAGTTAAGACATTGACTTGTTTTGTTAAATTAGTTTATTTTCATAAGTTTTAAATTTTGATTTCTTCTGCTTTTGATCTTTTCCTTTCTTTATAGATTTCTTTTTGTAATTTATTTCTTTAAAAAAATCAGATGGAGTGGTCAACACATTGTGGTTCGCAATGTCAATTTTGTGGTTATTGCAACGATACATCACTTGATTGCCCAAATATGCTCCCCTTAGAGTATGGTAGTACCTTGTAATAATGATTCTTCCTATCACACTAGACATGATGAAATTATAGTCCATAATTTTTCAAAGGCCATTATGAGGAACCATTCTACAAATATCAATATGAGGAATGTTATTATCAATAATGTGTTGGGAAATATGGCATCCAATTAAGGCAGTTGCGATAACTTGGATTTTCCCTCTCATTGATTAGATTCCCTATTATACTCAACAACCTCCATCACTCACACCTTTATGAATTTAAGTCACTTTATGCTCAATTGACAAGCTATCTTCAATTAAATATCACTTGGTGTTTATATATGATCCTAATTTGAGTTTTGAACTAAGTGGCATGCTTATTATGTATCATGAACTTGAAATCAAAATTCAGACCTTACAATGGACTCTCCTTGATATCAAATGTACATTCCCCAAAAACACTTATTTGAAAAACACAGAACTAGGTGTCGAAAATGTTTCTAATGAATAGAGGGAATTTTTCTGATTCCAAAACATATTTTATTTTTATTTTTTGACCCATGAATAAAAAGATATGAATTTTCTAAAACTAGCCAATGAGAAAATGCCACGTAGGCCCCGTCACTTGATTTAGAGAGAGTGAGAGAGAGTGGACAAAGGTGGGGTCAGGCCCACTACTTGGCCCAATCACTGTGGGCCAAGTTAGCGGCCCGCCTCGCTGGCTGCCTAGGTGGCGTCGGTCAAGCCTGGTCAAAGGGCCTAAAAACAAAATCAAAAAGACAAAACTAACCTCACACAGAATAGAGAGACAACAGAAAAATGGGTGGGGATGAAAGCATAATTCTCCATGGGGTCATCTCCCCCAACCTGCCCTACGCCATGGCTGGTGGCTCCTTGGGGCGAGTTTGGCAAAAATGCATTACTCGACAAAAATAGACGTACGGTTACTCAAAAGAAAGAGCACACAAAGAGAAACTCAAAGGTACATGTGATTTGGTCCGAGATGAAGAGATGAGCGAGAGAAGTCTGCCACAAGCTCGGTGCCTTTGGCGGCTCATCGGGGGTCAAAATGGTGAGGAAACTTGCAATTGAAGGTTGTGTTGGGTTGCAAAGATGATGGAAATGCTAGGGGTGTAAGTATTTATAGACAAGGAGGTGTGGGTTAGAATTTATGAGTTTAGGTTGAGAGGGGAATTTTAGATGGATTGGGGGGCCTCTCAATTCTTATTCAAAACACTTAAAACTAGGAATAGACCTATGTAGAATAACAAAGGAAACTAAAACTGAAGAAATCGTGTGATTTCTTGGAGAAACGAGGAAGAAATTCAAAAAATAAAATCGACCAAAACCAGCGGCATGTTTCCTATTAGGCCTGAGGTAGATGATGACCCTCAAATCATCAGATCAAGATCCAATGGCTGAAGGCTCGAATGACATTTTAAATTAAAATCATTATCCAAATCGGAATCAAAATAAAGTGGAACATTAAATTATTTCTCTTTTTCTCTCTCCTCATTTGATGGTGCAAATGAACCCCAAATTAAGTCAAATTTGACACCTAGTCTATTTTTGATATGAGGAATTTGAATATGAAATTAGATTTGCCTTTTGAGAACTTTTAATGTGTTAAATAAATCAAAACTCATTTTCTTTTTCCTCCTTCATTTATGACTCTAAGATTATCCAAATATGATCAAATTTCACCCACTTTCCTCAATTAATGTCTTAGATACAAATTTTCCATTATTTGATCATGTTTGTGCCATTTTATTTGATTAATTATCAAATTGAAGGTTCTACACACTTTCTCTCTCCTAAATTAACATGTATATTAAAGATTATCCAAATTACATGAAAATTCACCCAAAGGCTATTTTAATGTGTAGACCCCGAATCTAAGGTTAGTTTCCACTTTTGGAGTCATTTAATATTGTGAGGAAAACTCATCTTTTCTTTTTAGAATAAAAGAGATATAATTATTGTTGTCCCAAAATTATGAAACGTGGCCTACAAGCCAAACCAAACCCAAAGAAAACGAATATCAACTTATTTTTAACCAATTAGTGTTCCTGTTATGAATTTTATCTCATTATCCATTATTACCAAGATTTCCCATGTTAATTAATCCAATATCACATTAACATGTTTACAACAACATTATTCATTCTCTTTTCTCTTCCTTGCTCCATAAGGCTAGGGAACTAACAAGAATGAATTATTTTATCATTATCTCATATATGTGGTAAATTTGCATATTATATCTTTATTAAAAATATTTACGGAGGTATTTGTGCATAAACCCAAATGTTGGCATAAGTGGTGATCAAAATCACCCCAAACCACTAATAATTCCACAAATTGAATATCAAGGCCAAAAAGGATAGAAAGGTAAGGAAAATATGGGAAAGAGGGTCAAAAGAGAAAATGTCCAGGATTCGGTATGTTACAAGACTCCACCCCTTAAAGAGAATTTCATCCCCGAAATCACAAGCAAGGAGAGAGGGTGAAGGTTCAACATCTCATCACCAAGCTTTTGTTGTTTCTCTAACCATAACTTCCACCAAACAACCCATCAACATATACTTCACAGGCATCTCGACATAGGTCAGGTTCTCAAGGATCACCTAGGGTTCCATTAAAATATTGTTTTTAAGAGATTAATCATTATTTACATTTTTGGCTCATTAACATTATATTCATTATGATATCACATTATCATCATTATTTTAATTATGTCATGTCATATTCACTTGGTTGCAAAAAAGAATTATATTTCATTTTTTATGCAAGAAACAATATATATATATATATATATATATATATATATATATATATATATATTATTAATTTCATTAAGAATTTTACGCACAATTATGGTTTAATAAATTATCTCTATATATTTTATCAATTAATAATTTTGATTTAAACTTCATTATCATCATTATATTAATTACAACAAATTATCTTGCATGGAATATTCAATTTGTTATTAAGTCTTCATTTGCTCCAAATCAATTACATATATTTATATTAAACATTATCTCATTGCCACATTATCTTTATTGCTCACATTAATGTCATCATTAATCATTCTCTCATATTTATTCCTTTAAATTATTGATTTTGGACTTTTAAGTGAATCCAATCACTTCATATTCATATTCAATCCATTACATGTATTTTAATGATCAAGGTGAGACATATTACATATTAATGAATTGGTTTAAATTATGTTATTAATTAGGTGTGTACTAGGTAACAAGGTGATATGCATTTTATAGTAATTAATATATGGTTAGGTGAATATATATCATTTATGTCCATTAAGGTAGTTTATCTGTTTATGACACCTAATGCCACTAATTTAACATGAATATCATTAAGGATGTATATGTTAAGGTTATATGATTACAACTTAGGGTTTAGGAGCAACTTGATCGTTATATTTCATTATAGCATGTATTAATGCCAAGATTAGGTTACACTTTTCTTTCTCATCATATCATTAAGGTTTATCAGTTCATGACATTATTAGCATTGTGTGTACTGATAATTAATATTAATATGTGAGTGACCCATATTATGTGCATTGGATATTTATTAGGGTTTGAGCATAAAAATTATTTCTCTGATGATCATTATATGTTCATTAATATATAACAAGCATGTTAGGGTTACCACTATTACGTGTTTGGTCAAGACCAAGGATCCAAGCATACTAACCTCCTATTCATGGAGTTAGGGTTTCTAAAGATAGAGTAGATAGATTTCAAGATGTCACAGGGTTCCATCCCCCTGAAGAGGATTTTGTCCTCGAAATATAACTAACCAAAAATCATCAAACTAACTATACTCCACCCCTTAATGGGTTTGACCTATCAAGCCAGACTACACTAGAGTTAAAGGATGAGTCTACTGCACCATGTACAAGATCCATCACACTTCCATTGCACACTCTGATAGCTCATTTAACCCCAAACTTCAAAGTCTAGGTTCTAAGGATAAACTACCCAAGCATGTGGTCCTAAGGGATATAAAGAAACTATCTTGGCATCCATCCTCAAACAAGTCAACTTAGGGTTCCTAAAGATATACAAGCAGAAGTCTAAGATTACTACTGCCTAAAAACAAACTATTTTGGGCAATTTATATTAACTCAGGCCAGGAAGGTATCATATGGGAATGGGAGTCCTCATAAACCAAGCTAGTGGCACAGAGGAAAATATTGTCAGCCCCCAAAACCTTGATCCTTTCTAGATAGCTTTGCTTCAACTTCATAACCTAATAGTTGCCTAAAGGCAAACCTAGACGACATCAAGTTATGCATGTTTTAGTTATGAGTATTTTAGGGTTATTCATCAAGATTCTAGTGTGGAACTATAGGATCCTAAATCAACCTTTCATCATCTATAGATCAATTCTAAGGCAACAAGTCACTTAAGGAAACTATGTAAGTCAAGAATTCTAACTATGGAGATAAAACTGAAATAGTCAGATTCTGACTACCATGAGCTCTGATACCATGTTGTAAAAGAGTAAAAATCAACCCTTTACTAAAAATTTGAAGAATTGACATCCATTCTAAACACACTCAAAGGTATGACAGAATGGGCAAAAAGTTTCCAAATTTATAAATATTGGTATATAAAAGACCATTGGAAAGAAGCGGAATAAAAATTACTGAATATATTCAATTTCATATAAGGTATACAAAAATACATCAAATCCTCCCCTTAGGATTTACATCAAGATACATAAATAGTATCTAGATAGAGGGAAGTCTAACTACTACAATCTTGTCTCCAAGCAACATCTCCATCGGCTTGGTCCAAGCCAAAGCTATGTTCTCCTTGTCTTATCCATCACCTTGCTCCGCACCTGGGTGGTTGGGAAGGCACCCAACAAAAGGGAAAGGAAAAACAAGGTATGTGTCACAAAACTAGTCTAGGATAGCAAGAAAGTAAAGCATATAAAAATAGGCTAGGGTTCATCATAAGATGAGGATAATAAGAGTATGAGGCCATATCAAAAGAAACTTGCCCTTAACAATTATATAAAAATGGGTTTGCATGTAAGCACTACTACAGAAACAACATTCAGTGTCACTTTCCTAGGCGTCAGATATTAAGATAATCTGACGCCTATATTAGTCAACGTCGGATATTTAGGGAAACCGACGTCTATCTTCGAAGACCAACCAGACACGGGTACCGCTTACTATTCAGCGTCGGCTGGATATAAAAAAACTGACGCCTAAAATCGCCCGTGAAATCCAAATTTCGAGCAAAAAATGTGCATCACATACAGCGTCGGTGTTTACAGTAACCACCGATGCCTATACTCGAAGGATATTTCTGCGAAAAGTTCCGCTTTCGGTGTCGGTCAATCCTTTGATAACCGACGCTGATAATATTTCCCGCCAAATAAGATTGTATAATTTGGACGTCAGTTTTTGCCTATCAACTGACGCTTAAGATAAATCGACATCAGTTATCTACAGAACAACTGACACTGTTTGCTTTGGCGTCATTTTGTTGTAATGACCGATGCCGATTGGTTACTTATTAGCACCCCATGAAGCAGACTCTTCCCCTTTCTCTGTTTCACTACAATCTAGCATCGATTTTAGGTCTGGCGGTTCCGGTGAGCAAGCACCCACCGCCACTCCTTCCCCCTACTTGGCGATTCTGATGAGCAAGCACCTACCGCCGCCGCTCCTTCCCCCTGTTTGCTTTGGTGATTCGGTGCCGACACTGTCTCCTGGTCGCCGTCGACATGCCTCCTGGTCATCCGGCCGCTCACCGTCACCGGCACTCTACTCTCTCCTTGCCGGCGCTCTGCTCCTGGTTGCCCGCTCACCTGGTACCCTTCTTCTTCCTCTTCCTAGTTAGACAATAGGGTTTCTCCGGCTTGCTCCTTGCTCCTGCTCCTGGCCCCCTACCCCTCTTCCTGCTTTTTCCTGCTCTTCTCATTTTTAATTGAGTTGTACATGCATCAAAATCGTTCCTACTTCATATAAGATTTGTATGTATGTACTGCTGCACCCACATTACATATTTATCATTTGCACATACATTGATGCTCTACTATGAACTCAACCACTAATATTTACTGATACATTATACTTGTACCTATACATACATTCATACCTTAGTTTTTCTTGTATTGTTATGCGTTCAACTAATGTATTATCTATGTAGATGTACTTTGTAGTTTGCAATACATATAACGGTATAATGTACATATCATGTACTACCTACTACTAATGTTATGCGTTCAACTAATGTATTATCTATGCATATTCTATACTATGTTTTAGGAATTAATTGATCATCTACTGCTGCCCGCCGTCTCCCTACCAGTACCCTGCTCACCTGCTTGCCTACCTATGATGGAGTGGACTTTTAGAATCCATATCTTGAGTTACAACAAGAGTTTCAAGCATTTTGGTAAAGTTGAGTGTTAATTGAGGTTGATATAATGATTCAGATCCATAAGTTATACCTATTTGGGGAATTTAATTGAATGATAAAAGAGTTAATTTATGGCACCAAATTGCAATAGGAAGTACCTCGAGTTGCATCAAAGTCATGGTTAAAGTTTTATAATATTCTGGTGTTCCTAAAAGGAGATATTTAAGTTTGAAGTCAGCTCAATAATTAATATTTTGATGTACTTTAGAACAATGTTTCATATTTAGCAACTTAGGCTTTGATCAACTTAGTGTCATGATCCTGTTCAATGTAGGGCCACGATAGTACTAGGGAGAGCCACGGATAAGACCTTCGTTGCCCTATTGTGGGACCTTGGATATCCTAATTCAACGGCAGATTTGCCATCTTCAACCCATGTCAGTTATGGAGTCATGGAGGGTCAGCGAGTGGTTGCTTCGACGTGGACTAGGGAATGAGTAGTGGTCAATCTCACGATCCCAGCTGAGTGGTTATCTTCACCTGATCATGGGCTACCTGCACAACCCTCTTTTTGTGACTACAAGAACAGGAGTAGAGAGAGAGACCAGACTCTCCTTTTACCCCTAGTCTCCGTTATAGTTTACAGAGTGCAGTCGTGAGCCATGGTGGTGGAGTGTCGGAGGTGCAGTTAGACTCCCAAGAAAATGGAGGGCCCAACGCCTACTCGCCTGCTTGCTCACCATCGGGCTCCAGTACGACGACAACGAGATCACTCTCACGTGAAGGGATGCACATGACATTGATCCCTAGAGAAGAAGGAAGGGAAAGGCGGCGCATAGTAGTAGTAGAAGAAGCAAGAAGTGTCGACCCTAAGGTTGATTGCTCGTTAACTACCACTTCATCGCCACAGTAGAGTCCTTGCGGCGGCTCTCCCTCACGGACTGAGAGCAGAGGGGACTCACACCCGAGACGGAGGAGGCACCGTTGGTGAGTCTGAGAGGTCAGAGGCGGCGGCTCCATAGATCCTGTCACGCAGGCTGGGGATCAATCGGGCAGCTATGGTGGCTGGTGCCAGGAGGCGCTTGCAAGCGTCGGAGTGCCGGAGTTCATGCGAGAAGGAGCCTGGTAGGTCTGCATCCCTGGCGGCGGCGGCTTCATCTAGATGAGGATCTGGAGCCATCGTGTAAGAAAGGAAGAGGAGCCTCTGGGGAGGATTCCTTATCGTCGTCCAGTAGTCGAGTCAGGGGCACTTGCCCGGACCGAGGAGGAGGATCGGCGGAGCCTATCCCTCACTGGAGCTCTGCTCCACGGCGGCGGCCTTGGGCAGAAGCACGCCCACGGTGTTGGCGCAGCCTGGGATAATGAGGAATCACGAGCACGGGGAAGATGAGAAAGAACCCGACCCGTGTATGTGGATCAGGGGATGCACGGATCTTGCATAGGATCCAGACTAAGCAGCCATGTAAATAAGAACAAGCGCCAGCCCCGAGCCACGTGGCGCATGCCTATTGGCCGAAAAAGGTAAACCCCCAGATTTAGTCCAGATCTTATATAATTCGTAGAATATAGCATGTGGATCAGAAAATTACAAACAAGGTACCAAAACGTTCAGAAAAATGTGTAGAACAATATGAAATTGTAATATCAGTCCTTTGCTGCACTAATATTAGAGATATCTTGTTAGTTGTGAAATGCTTAATTGATGGATAATAAATATCAAACAGTGGCCTAAATTATGGAAAAATGTCAGTAACTCCATAATAACGTTTATAATGCATGTGATGTTAGATAGGGCCATGGTGATGTACGAAATCATGTAATTTTCTTAGAATGGCTAATTAGGGCTAAAAACCCTAAATAAAATGTATTAAATACACATGAGCTCTATAAATGATGAAATTCACAACTTAAGCTCATATCAGTATCTGGAACCTCAGAATTAAATATGAGATCAATATGATACACATAATCTATGTTATACAATGATGTTTGCTCTTAATGTGATATAAACCCTAATTTGAGTAATGCATGTAACCTAGGGTTAACGTGTGACATAATGTTAATATTTTCAGATGATGAACTTTGATAATGAGATGTAATCTGGAAAATGATATCAGTGAGATAATCACAAGACAATAATACAATTAATCATGAGAATACCATAATGAACTAAGTGAAACCCTAATGAACATGAATAGGGTTAAGATGACATATAAGAAGATGAGAACCTGATGATAGTGTATGGTCTTGTCTTGATCAAGTTTAACCAAAGATATAGTTGACATGAGGGATATATGTGATGATTAGATTATCTCTTTGGAAGGTACGCCATTACCTCTTACTTGGCTTATTATACAATATGCTTGTGTTATATGGTAGTAAAGACTTGGCATATGGTATTGATTGAAATGATTGTTCTTGTATGATATGTTGCATGATTTTCCATACTTATTGCTATGAACACATGTAACATAATATATTTGTTCCATTATATCAAAGCACTTCAACTCTTTGGTAGTAAAGTGCTGGAAATAAGTACTTCTACTCTTTGGTAGTAAAGTACTTGGAAGTGATCCAACTCTTTGGTAGTAGATCACATTGTGAAATGATCCAACTCTTTGGTAGTAGATCATAAAGGTCTTAATGCATTCAACTCTCACGTAGTAAATGCATGGATGATATAATGGAAAATGTGCTTAAAATATGTGTTCTCTTTTGTTGATGAATATCTTTGTGCAAGTATACGCTTTTCTTATATTTCTTTATAACTGCCAAGTATATTAGTTTTCTCTTATTGCCAAGATATGATGAGAGGTATATAAAAAAGACACGTAGGCGTACTCAGTACAATATTCTTGAAATATTGTGCTAATGTGTACCGCATGTAATCTTTTGTTTAGGTTGTGGTTATGCTCTTGAAGATCCAGGATAGTGAGAGTTGTATAGCGAGCTGATGTACATGTGGACCTGTTGTCTTAAGATTCTGTTGTTTAGATGTAGTACATGTATATGTAGAAGTTTGTTGTTCAATATGTAACATCAAATGTTGTAACAATTCATGTTGAAATTATATGTTGAATGGTGAACATGTGTTGTGGTTTTATTATTGTTCATGTGCATGTGCTATTGATTGTTTCCTTTTGACTCCCTTAAATCCTATGAAATGATATCACCCCACAAAATAAGTAGTCACTATTATGTCTTGTACACTCTAGAATCAAGATCTAATACTCTTATGCCCATTCTTGTGGATTATTATGACCTATGATGACCTAACATGAAACCATGCTCTTAATGATATGATTTTGTTGGCCTAGAAACCCGTCCAAGATTTGCTCATTAGGAGTAAATCTTAGATAGTCCCCGGTTTGGGACTGTTCTTGAACACCTAATCTCACTTAGTATGTAAGCACCTAATCTCACTTAGGATGTAAGTGTATAATGTGTATTGGGATTTCGAGAAAATTTCAGCAGCATTTCCCCGTTTGTTCTCTAAGTACATATGTACTTAGAGAACAACGGGGAAATGCTGTCGAAATTTTCTCAAAAACCCAATACACATTATACACTTACTAGTTAGATTAGGTGTTCAAGGATGGGATAGGTGGTACCCATTTATTATATATAAGAATGACATCACATGTATTTGTTAACCGTAGACCCTAATCTTGTCCTAATATATACTTATTTTCTCTTTGATCATAGAATGGATAGATCATGGATGTCCATTTGCAATCGTTGCACCCCAGAGTTTATATCTGGTCTTGATCAGTTTATTAGATTTGCCGAGGAACATAGGAAAGAACCTGGAGATAGGTTGTACTGTCCATGTAGGCATTGCGGTAACAACTTGAAAGTCAGCACTGGTGACGAAATCAAAAGTCATGTCATGTGCAACGGGATTGTACAAGGCTATACAGAATGGCACTGGCATGGAGAGATTTCAAACTCGAAATCAGTGGATGTCGATAGCAGTGCTTGGGTGGAAGATGAAATTTCCTCCGATGACATAGATGTGAATGAACCAGTTCCAGTAGACATCATTGATGCGATGCTGGATAGTTGTAGGGTAGAGCACACCGATCCACCTCCTACCTTTACAAACATTGTGCATGATGCTGAGATACCGCTATACACAGGATGTGCTAAGTTTACGAAGCTTAGCGCTGTGTTGAGATTGTATAAGTTGAAAGCTAACAATAGATGGAGTGACAAAAGCTTCACTTCATTGTTGACTTTGTTGAAAGAAATGCTTCCTGAAGGAAACGAGCTGCCAATCTCAACATACCGGGTAAAGAAATTGTTGTGCCCAATGGGAATGGAGGCCAAGAAGATACACGCATGCCCAAATGATTGTGTATTATTTCAAAAGGACTATGTGGATTTGAAAGATTGTCCAAAATGTGGTGTGTCACGGTATAAATTGACGACTTCGGGGGAGTCCAAAACTGGTTCTCCTGCCAAGGTGATGTGGTATCAACCTATAATATCACGATTTCAACTCTTGTTTGCAAATCTAAAAGATGTGAAGAATTTGAGGTGGCATGCAGATGTTAAGAATAATAATGGTGGGATCCTACGACATGCGTATGATTCCCGATAGTAGAAGAAGATTGATCTATTGTACCCCAAATTTGGTGAAGCAGATATGAATCTAAGACTTGGGCTTTGTACAGATGGGATGAATCTGTACGAGACATTGAGCAGCCAACATAGCACTTGGCCAGTCATGTTTGTTATATACAATCTTCCTCCCTGGTTGTGTATGAAAAATAAGTATGTTATGCTGTCGTTGTTGATATCGGGCCCTAAACAACCCGGAAATGATATCGATGTTTATCTTGAACCTCTGATTGATGACTTAATGAAACTTTGGGATGAAGGTGTGATGACCTATGATGCTTCAAGAAGAGAGACATTTTGTTTGCACACTATGTTGTTTTGCACTATTAATGACTTTCCAGCATACGGGAATTTGTCTGGATATAGTGTCAAAGGAGCTAAAGCGTGTCCTATATGTGAAGAAAACACTGATTCAATAAAACTAAAAAATGGCGGCAAGACTGTATATCTTGGTCATCAAAGGTTTCTTTCAAAATTCCATCTGTATTGTAGGAAGCGCAAAGCATTCATTGGATGGAATGATGAACGGAGTGCACCTAAACCTATACCAGGGGATGTTGTTTATGAAAGAGTAAAAGACATTGTCAATGAATTTGGAGAGAAATCACAATGTAGTATGGCCACACGGAGTGACAATTCTTCATTCAAGAAGAAGTCAATATTTTGGGATCTTCCTTATTGGAGTTCTTTGACAGTCAGGCATTGTATCGATGTAATGCATGTTGAGAAAAATGTCTATGATAGCATCATTTGTACTCTGTTAAATATACCAGGTAAGACTAAAGATGGGATAAAATCCAGACTGGACCTACGTGAAATGGGAATAAGGTCAGAATTAACCGAAGTACGTGAAATGGGTAATAAAAGAACATACGTACCTCCCACTTGTTACACGTGGTCTAGAAAGGAGAAGAAAGCTTTTTGTGAATGCTTGGTAAATGTTAAGGTGCCACAAGGTTACTCATCTAACATCCGTAGATTGGTATCAATGAAATATCTGAAGTTGGTAGGTCTTAAATCTCATGATTGTCACACTCTAATGCAACAAATATTGCCTGTGGCAATTCGATCTATATTGTTGAAGCATGTAAGATTTACAATCACCAGACTTTGTTTCTTTTTCAACATTCTATGCAACAAAGTTATTGACCCTGATACTCTCGATAATTTGCAAAGAGAAGTGGTTGTTACCCTATGTCAGCTTGAGATGTATTTCCCTCCTTCGTTCTTTGATATCATGGTACATCTTGTTGTCCACATGACTAGGGAAGTAAAAATGTTGGGACCAATTTTCTTGCATTGGATGTATCCCTTTGAATGATACATGAGCATTTTTAAAGGTGATGTTCGAATCCGTTATCGGCCTGAAGGGAGTATTATTGAAGGTTATGTGATGAGAGAGGTTATGGATTTTTGCAATGACTTTCTGAGTGGTAATACCACTCCTGTTAATGACAAGAATATTGAGGAGGGCAAAGGAATTTTGGGATCACATGTGAAAGTAATCAGCCATGAGCAGTTGGAACAAGGTCACTTGTATATTTTACACAACATGGACGAAGTGAGTGTTTATATCGAGGAACATACCAATTTCATCAAGAGAAAACATCCTCGAGCAAGTTCAATGTGGCTTGCTAGAGAGCATAACAAGACTTTTACTAAGTGGTTTGAAGATAAAGTCTTAAATCAACTATCTCAAACACCAAATGATATTACAGAAACTATCAAATGCCTCACCTTTAAACCAAAACCAAATATTATGTCTTATGAAGGGTTTGAAATTAATGGGTTCACATATTACACAAAGTGCCAAGATGATAAGATTGTCGTCCAAAACAGTGGGGTCACTCTTCAAGCGTCGACTATGTATTTTGCAAGTGCAAAGGATAAGAGTCCACGTGAAGCTAAAATGTCATATTACGGTGTCATTGAAGACATATGGGAATTTGACTACATAGATTTCAAAATTCTGCTCTTTAAATGTAATTGGGTTGATAACACCAAAGGAGTTATAGTGGATGAATTGGGTTTCACTTTAGTGAACTTTGAAAAGATTGGCAAGAAGGGTGAACCATTCAGATTAGCATCACAGGCAAAACAAATATTCTATATCGATGATCCTACAAATGATAAATGGTCGGTTGTTCTTCATGGTAAAAGACAGTTCATTGAAGATCCTATAGATGAAGAAGAGTACTATGATAAATATGATGACTCCAGTCCATTCTGAGTTGGGTTGCCAACTCCACAAAATATTGAAGCTAATGATGACTTATATGTGCACGGAGATCACAATGAAGGATTGTTAAATGATAAAAGATCACAATTTTAGAGGCATGCATGTTTATATTTTTTATTGAAGCTAAATGTTTGCTTTTTAATATCAATATCATTTTCTGATTTGATGTTTCATTATCTTCTAGTTAATACAAATGCTAAATGTTGTGGGAGGGTGCTAAGGAACTATAGGACCAATCTCACCCGAGATTACATACGCGATGCTGAGAATAGGTTCTTGATTGATTCCAATTCTAGACATTGATTAGTTTTTCACTAACCCTACACTAATAATTTTTGTTTGTATTCTCTTTGAAAAATAAATATAGGAAGAAGGAAGCCACACAACAATGGAACTACTTGGACCCCAAAGACTGGGAGGAGTTTGTTACCCAAAGAAAAACAGATGAATTCAAGGTATTAAGCACCATTCCCAATTTAATTAATATACATTTTTATGTATTCACCTATTCAAGATTAAACTTTATTGTTACTAACCAAATCAATGTGCTAACTAACTAGGCTATCAGCGATGCTCAACGACAACTACATGTTATGACCACACTATGGGTCCAAGAGGATATGCAGGCGTTCGCCAAAGACTACAAGCTATGTAGGATATGTAGTCCTTCGCCAAAGGTTATATAGAAATATAGGCAGCAAGCCATGAAACAGCAAAAGAAGCCACAATGAAGAGAAGCAGGACACAGATACAATACATAAAGTGCAGCACGCACAAGTGCTTCAGATTCATATAACAACATGACAGACTAACACATATATAGTGCATAACAACAACATCGCCTAATTTAGATACAAAACTAGCTTAGTACATATATAGTGGGACTAAGGTGACGATCCCACCTGCTAAAATAGGTTACCGAAAACTACATGTTACGACTGGGAGGTCGTGATTCAGCAACTGTATGCATTAGCCGGAGGAGAAACAGATTTCACCGTTTGTGGTCCTGAAAGACCATTCCATGAAGAACAAACAGCTCCACAACTCACCCACCAGGGATGTACTACCCATCAAGGTCGTTCTTCCTAGCCCCTTCCATGGTCATGCTACCCAGCACGGCCATGCTACCAACCTTCATTTCACCACCTTTGACCGGACATTTTCCACTTCCCAGCATGAATGTTCCCTTCCACAATGGTCGTGCTACACTCCACCCACCATGGTCGTGCTCCCCAGTATGTGTGTTCTATCACCTAAAACCCAAGTTCTTCCACATTGTTTTTCCCATTTGACCCGCACTTAACTTAGTGCTTCCCTACCACCTATATATACCATAGTGGCGACCACAACATTAAGTTAGCTCCTCCTAGCTACTCCTTAGCACTCATTGCTTCCCCTTGCATTCAAGACCTTCATCCAACTCCTACCTTCCATTTCCACCCCATTTGCACCCAACAACCCTAGTTTTCTAGGGTTTTCACCATTAAACCACTTCCATACATGCCATTTCCACCCTTGGAGGGAGGTGCCACATCTTATACAATAAAGAGGTGAAGAAGGAGGGTCATCCATGAGATAACATGATCTTCTATCTCTTTCTTATCTCCTTTTAGCTCTTTTGTTTAGTTATGAGTAGCTAAGCCCCTTGTGGTGGGATGTTTGGGGTAAAAATGACACTTTGGTACCATGTCGGGGGAAGATAATTTGTAAACTCTATGATTTTGTTCAATGATGGTTGCTTTCTATTTATATCTTGATTCCCATGCACTTCTTGTGGTTTGTGTCCAAAAATATGAATTGATTGTGGTTGTGTGGTTGAAGACACCTAAGTCTAGGAGAATATAACATATGTGGGGATATTTTGGGAGTTACTCCTATGTCCAACTAGTGGATCCCTAGCTAGACCCCATCTTACCATACATATTGTCTTTCTCTTACTCCTAGGTGTGTGATCTAAGTAGCTAGTATAGGTTTGATTGGTGTAATAGCCTGGGAGTTTGCTAAAAGCTAGGTGGTGAGTAATGTGGGGTGAAATACCCTCACCTCTACTCCCCAATCCTACCTTTGGCTCCCAATTACACTAAGCAACCCTATCCTAGAAATCTAGATTATTCAAATCCTATTGAAATATCACCTATACCTTAGGCTAACTAATGTGTAGGGTTATTTCCTAGCATTTGACTAATTGTTTGGTTTAGCAATCTCGAATGATTGATTAGGCTTTCTTGTTCTATCATTCCCTCAACTGAAACCCTAGTGTCATTCCCTAACAACCCACCTATCTTTATCATTACTAAAACCCATCTTGTTATTTTAGATTTTTCATGTTAACTAGATCCTTGCCTTTAATTGCTCCTTAGTTAATTTCTTAGTTCTTTCTAGTTAGGTTTTTCTTGAGTAGTTAGTGCTCTTTTGAACTTTCTACTATAGATCTCTCTAGTTAGTTGTAATCTAGGTCACTGATTGCTTTAGTGCTTAATTTCCCTCTTTAGTGTAACTTAATTATACTTCCTTACTCTTTCTTAGTTAGTTGTCTTGCTTTATTAGTTAGACTTAACTTGTTTAGGGTAACTTAGGGTTTTTGATAATATAGTTTCCTTCTTGCCTTTAATTACTTGAAACATTAGTAAGTAATCAATCAAAACCATCAACAAACCCTAAAAAACCTACTCTATCCATTAGGAACATAGCCCGCTCTAACTTAGCTCTAGTGCCCCCTCTCTCCCTACCGATCGACCCTCTACTTGCCTCTCACCTACACTAAAATAAGATCTTGTGTGCATGTGGGTGATATATTTAGTTTTATTTGATTGTGTTAATTTAGGCCCCCCTTATAAATATCAAAAGATCCCATGTATGTTCTGAGTCTCGTGGGGTGCATTAATCAAATATTATTGGTTAGTGTGTGCACCTCTGGCTAGACGCACCAAGCTTTCCCATCAAAATATGAGTTTTGAAGAGGTACCACATGGATGAATCTAGTGGTCTGCCATTGGAATTCCCCATGTAATGCAACATTCCACTAGTCTGGATATCATCAATTGAAGATTAATGTGGATGACATACCTAAGTCAGTGTTTAGGATGAGGTATGGTCACTTTGAGTTTGTGGTTATGCCGTTTGGGCTAACCAATGCACCTATTGCTTTCATGGATCTGATGAACTGAGTGTTCCGTCCGTTTCAAGATCAGTTTGTTGTAGTCTTCATAGATGACATCTTGATCTACAGTCGGGACAGTCAAGAGCATGAACAACATCTTTGACAAGCTTTGACTCTTCTTCGCCAACATTAGTTGTATGCCAAGTTTAGTAAATGTGAGTTCTGGTTGAAAGAAGTGACTTTCTTGGGTCATGTGATATCTACAGAAGGAGTCAGAGTGGACCCCAAGAAGCTGGAATCAGTGGCAGATTAGGAACAACCGATGACGCCAACTAAAGTTTGTAGTTTCCAGGGATTGGCAGGATATTACCGGAGGTTTATCAAGGACTTCAGTGTGATCGTGTTGCCAATGAAAAAGATGACCAGGAAGGATACACCTTTTGTCTGGGATGATCATTGTTAGCAAGCTTTCTAAAGTCTGAAGGAGAAGCTGACTAGTGCTCCAGTGTTGGTGCTGCCAGAGCCTCGGAAGGGCTATGTTGTTTTCTGTGATGCTTCCAAGAAAGGCTTAGGTTGCGTGCTGATGCAAGAAGATCATGTAGTTTCTTTTGCTTTGCGACAGCTTAAGAAACATGAGGAGAACTATCCAATACATGATTTAGAGTTGGCAACGGTGGTGCATGCGTTAAAGATTTGGAGACACTATCTTTATGGGGAAGTGTGTCAAATCTTTACTAGATCATAAAAACCTGAAGTACATCTTTTCACAGAGTGAGATGAACATGCGACAACGTTGTTGGATGGAGCTAATCAATGATTATGATTGCACCATTGAGTATCATCCTGGTAAGGCAAACGTGGTAGCTGATGCGCTTAGCCAAAGTCTTCTTCTCTTCCTATGAAGAAGGCATAGTTGAGTTCCATGGTATGCAATAGGTGAGATATGTTTGTCTCCTCATGGCAGATGCTTGTTGGCAGGACTGTTGGCATAGATGCACGTCAAGCCTACACTGAGACAGTAGATCAAAGACGCACAACATGCAGATGATGTAGTGCAGTTGATCAGGTCAGAGCTTGGAAGCGAAAAGCGTGATGGGTTCCCTAAGTCTGAGGATGGACTAGTTTGCTATCATGGTAGGATGGTGGTCCCCGATGGTGATAATCTAAGAAAGCTAGTACTCCAGGAAGCACACACATCAATGTATGCTATGCATCCAGGAGTCACCAAGATGTATCACACTTTGAAGGACCTGTATTGGTGGTCTGGCTTGAAGAAGAATGTAGCCAAGTTTGTGGCTAAGTGCGCAGTATGTCAGCAAGTGAAAGTTGAGCATCAGAAGTCGGCAGGTATGTTGCAACCCATGCCGATACCACAATGGAAATGGGATCATATAACCATGGACTTCATAGTTGGTCTACCAAAGACAGCTAGGAATCACGATTCCATTTGGGTAATAGTGGACCGACTGACAAAATCTGCTCATTTCATACCTGTAAAGACAACATATACAATAGAGAAGCTTGCTCAGGTGTATGTAGACGAGATAGTGTGTCTGCACAGTGTACCAGCAACGATAGTTTCCGACAGAGGTCCTTAATTCATAAGTCATTTCTGGGAATAGTTGCACAAAGCATTGGGAACACAGTTGAGGTTCAGTACTGCCTTCCACCCACAAACGGATGGACAGTCTGAAAGGACTATTCAGACCTTGGAGGATTTTCTCCGAGCTTGTGTCTTGCAGTTCCTAGGAAGTTGGGACGTGCATCTCAGTTTGATAGAGTTCACTTATAACAATAGTTATCAATAGAGAATTGACATGGCTCCTTATGAGGCCCTATATGGAAGGAAGTGTAGATCCCCTTTATGCTGGTATGAGTCTGGTGAGTATCATCTTTTGCGTCCTGAGTTAGTACAGCAGACAACAGGAAAGATCAGAGTGAGATGACAACAGTTGAAGGTGGCACAGGATAGACAGAAGTCTTATGTAGACAATCACCAACGACCTTTAGAGTTCCAAGTGGGAGACAAAGTGTATCTCAAGGTCTCACCTTGGAAAAGTGTGCTAAATTTTGGCCGGAAAGGCAAACTAGCACCCAGGTATATGGGTCCATACCCAGTAATAGCACATGTTGGAAAGGTAGCTGACAAGTTAGAGCTGCTGCCAGAGTTGCACATCTTACATCCATTGTTCCATGTCAGCATGTTGAAGAAAAAAGTCATCCAGACACAGGAACAATGATACAACCAGTTGAGGTTGAGCTTGAGGAAGATGTGACCTATGAAGAAGGTCTTGTGATGATCCTTGATAGGAGGGTAAAGAGGTTGAAAAGGAAAGACCTGGCTCTTGTGAAAGTTCTTTGGCATTATCTTGGTGTTGAGGAAGCCATGTGGGATCTTGAGGAAGAGATGAGGAGGAAGTATCCCTCGCTTTTCTCTTCGGATTTCAGGGACAAAATCCCTTTGTCGAGGTTTATGGCTTGTAAGGACCCTGACCTTCATTTTGGGCTTACCCTATTTGTTTTTCTTAAACCATGTGCTTAGTTGCTTGATAATCACCTTTAGTGGTGATTACGGTTTGTGTGTTTCGTTGAGTTTTGGAGGTCCTACTTGTCAAATAACCTAAGTTAGGGTTGAAGAGCAAGTTTGCCACCTTGAGAGATGTCCTTCTCTCTCTTTTCTTCCTCTAGGGTTGAGAGGAAGGTTTGGGTTCATTCCTTGAGTTTCCTTGGGCTTGGTTGAGCTCATCTGACACTTGTTTTCCCTTGTTTGGGCCTTTCCTTGCTTGCTTGAGCCCTGTATCGGGCAAGGATTCCTTGTATTGGCCATGGGGTATCGCCCATGGGTGTGTCGGCCAAGGTGGTGGTGGTGTGTCGGCCTTTGAATTTGTTGACTTTCTTTCTTTGGTTGTGTCACCCTAGCTTGGACATGTGGCCGATCCTTGGTTGAGTGGTGGCATGGCATGTGCATGTGTTTTGCAAGGTGGCAAAACATGTGGGCAAGTGTCCCTTGGAAAGGTGACACCTTGCCTCGGTTTAACCTTGACCCTCATCTATATATGCCTTGCCTTTCTCTTCCTTGGGAACCCTTTAGCTCTTTTGTTGCTTTTCCCTCCTTGTGTGCACGACACACCTTCCTTGGAAAGCTTGGTGGACGATCCTTTCCCCTTGGTGGAGATCTCTTCTTCTTCCTCTAGCTTGGTGGCCGAACCCTAGGTGGGTCTTGTTCTTTGGTGGCCGAAAGTGGTGTGCTTGAAGTTAGGATCTAGAAGATTGGAGCTTTGGAGCTTGAGGAGTTTTCTTAAGGTGGGTTAAATAACTTCTAACCCTAGCTATACTACCTTCTTTATGTTGCATATTTCTTATATGATGATAACCGGCCATGCATGTTATATTTCTTGCGCTAGTACATGTTGTTGATCTTATGGATATAGTGAGCATGATGTTGTTGATGTTGTTGATGGTTTACATACCTTTGGATCTAGTTGTCGAACCAAAGTTTAGGGTTTCCTTTGGTGGCAACATCCCTTTCTCTCCTTGGTCTAGAGAAGTGAGTTTGAGCTCTAGTGATGTAGGCAATACCCCTCTCTCATTTTTGTTGAGAGGTGAGTCAACATTCTAGTTTCTTGGGCAACACCCTCCTCTCACCATGGATTAGAGAGGTGAGCTCTTGGATATGTGATGACCTATGTTGAGGTTGATCCTTGTGGTTGCGCAATTTGTGATTGAAGTTGTGCAAAACCCCTCTGTCTTGGTTGTTGAGAGGTGAGCCGATCTTCTTGATCAATTAGGGTTTGGTGCCCTTGTGCTTGAGGTTGAAGATGACCATGTTGGGTTGTGCCTTGCACGGTTTGACCTTGGAGTAGTGATGCCTGATAGCCTTGTCTTAGGTTGTACCTTTGGCTGATATGCCTAGTTGGGCTTGGCCAATACCCTTTCTGGAGTTGGATCTTGGGCGATACACCTTGATGTACGCTCTGCACGACATGCCTTGTGATAACTCTTGGCAGATATGAAGTAGTCTTGTGGTGCCCGTTATGACCCTCTTGACCTTGATGATGACCTTGGGTGATGTGCCTTGACCTTATAGATGTTGCTCCTTGGCTGATAGAGTGCCTAAGTGGATATCCCAAGTTGAGAGCCTTGGGAGATACATGTTAGGATGGTCTCTTGAACGGTATGGGGTGAGTGGTGCACCTTAGTGAGTATCTTAGTGGTGACCAATATGATGTGTTTGATCTTGTTGGGCGATGAGCCTTCTCGGGGTGCCTTGGTATCGATTGTTCTCATGATCATGGTGGGCGCTACAAGGATGAGCTTGAGTCCCAAGCTGCTGGCCGATACCAGCGTTGAATGCTAGGGAAGTCGTTGCCCGTTACAACCCTAAACTCTAGTTGAACGATAGGCTCTTGTAAAACCTTTGTGGTCTCCTTTCCCATGGATGACATGATGCCTTAGCCGTCATGAGGGTCCTCTGAACGACATGGTTTGGTGGTTGGACAATAGGCTACTTGGGCGTCATGCCTTGATCATTATGGCCTTGAGCATTATGAGGTTGGTGGCTGCCTGACATGAAACCCTAACCCTAACCCTAGTTCATGTGCACGAGAGGCCTTTGGCCGAAAGCCCCTGCTGATGATGCACGATTCATCCTTGGATATGGTTACCCGACACCATGTGAGCTGGCGGGTTCTTGTTGCATGATAGGTGAAGTGATGGGGTCGGTCGACATGGTGGTGAGCCTACTTAAGGTTGGGAAACCCTAGACGATACACCCTTTAGTGAGGGTTGGCGTTGCTCGCCATACCTATAGTGAGGGTTGCATGAGCTTTAGTGAGGGTTCTGATAACCCGAAATGTATATAGTTGATAGTTCTCTGTTAATAATGATAATACAAGTGATATGATGAATCACCTTGAATCCTGTATATATGATGATGGGTTAAGATGATAGGTGGTGAACCAGGAAGCTTGGAAGCTTATGATGTTGCTGCACATGATGATGTGGCTCATGATTATGATCACATGTATGGATCATGATATATGCTTATGATTGATGATAAAACTATGCTTTCTACATCTTATGTGTAATATACTCATGGATGTTGATTTATACTTGATAGCATGATAATCCTATTATCCATGATGACTTCAGTTATCTCTATGGATGTGTATACTAACCATGTAGGTATTTTATGTGGATTCATGGTCTGATAAGAGCTATGAGATGTATGTACTTGAGTAGCACCATGTGATAATGAGATAACAAGTTGATAGGTCTGAGGACCTAATATAAGGCTGAGTGCCTAGTTGAGGTGTTATCCTTTGATGATGAGATAAGGGATGCGTTCCCAAAATGTTGATGCATGATTATAATGTCTTGAGTGGTAGTGGTTGATATAATGAGTGATTGAGGTCCCATGATAATATGATGATGGCAATAGTGATGTAATTCTATGAGGTTAGGTTTATAACTTTGGTTGCATTAACAATTGGCTTAAAATATACTAATTAATTAGAGATGAACATATCATGTAGTTTACCCTGGCCATAGATCAATCATTGTTAGTATCATAGTGATGGTGAAACAGGTTTATCCTGCGGGATTACCTGGAGCGCATATTGTTGAATATGTGAGGTTTCCCCTATCCTACAATAGGAGGGTTTGAGTGCAATTGTGGTTGCAGACTCAGGATATATGGAGCATGGTGAACAAACCCATGTCTCAGGATATGTGATGAGGAGCATGATGCGTTCATGACTCGGATGTATATATGGGTAGCTTGCGGAGCTGACCCAGAGACTGAGGCCCTATAAGCATAAGACTACAGTCTTGCTTGATGATTCGTGTACTGACCATGAGAAGGTGAGGTCAGGGAGTCTAGATCTCCTTAGACCTTGTATGACACCGGATCGGGCTTCGCAGCCAATGGTTGGATTTGAGCAGGGAAGGCTCACTTCCTCAGGGCATAATAAAATGTAATCCAACCGAATAGTATATCTTGCTTAGAGCAAAATACAGAACATTGATTGAGGCCTTGCTTATATAGTTGATCTAGTTGTACTATGCAGTTGTGTGTACAATCCTTATATCTTGTAATAAGTTCTTATAAAGCTTATCTTGTCAATCATGTTCCATAAAGAAATACTTGGTTATATGCCTCCCGAATATCTTAGTAAGCTTGATGGTAACAATAGCCTTACTCAGTATGTTTCTCTTGTTATACGCTTTATCAGTTAACTGTTGTTGTTGCCTTAACCTTCTGAGGTTTTATAGTTTCGGCGGGGAGTTATGTTTCTCACTGGGACAGTGTGTCTCACCCCATTGGTTTACACCCTTTTTAGGTGATCGCTCTAGACGTGGTGGTGGTCGTGTGGTGGTAGTCGTGAGGTTGCGGCCGAGCAGCAAGAAGAGTAGTAGAAGGTAAGAGATGGACACGCTGTTGTTTTGGTGGTTTTTTAGTAGAGTCCTAGAGTCATCCATGTACTCTCAGGTCCTCAGAGGTATTCGACGACGTTTCACGATGACTAGCTGTTGTAATTTTGGTTTATCCTGCTGCTGGCCGTACGTGGCCCGTTATGTATATATAAACAGGTGATGAACTATGGTGTTGACGGTACATCTGGCTCCAATAAGTGGTGAACATATATCAAAGCATGTAAATATTTTTATAACATGCTTTCTCTACAGGCTCAGGATGAAAAGGTTCTCTTATGCATGCTTTCCGCAATCGGTTTTAATTAACTTGTGATTTTGGTAATATGAGGTTCCACACATTTTCGCGTGTCATCTCGTTGTCTGGGTGATGGCGGGGTGTCACAATTATGACCAAGAACATCCTTTTACATGCTCTCACACATGAGGGAGCAGTTATTTTCATCATATAACTTTGCACTAAGGTCTTAAGGTGAAAGCATTATAGTCTTATCCGTTTGGACTAAAACTTCTGTTCAATATATGTTTGTCTAAATCTTTTGGTCATTATATAATTTTCCATAAGTCCCTCCTTCACTTGAAAAATATAGGTCATTACATGTACCATTCAAACTTTAACTGCTACCCTTGGAAATTAGTGTGAAAACACAAATACTATCTCTACAATTCAAGATTCGAGGTATATGAACCCTTCAGTTGTCTAAAGGCCAATCATCCTACCAAGTGAACCACCTCATAAAAGTCGTTGAACAGTCTAAATACCTTGGTAAAAAATAGCATCGTAGGTGGTGGTCGTGAGGTTGCGGCCGAGCAGCAAGAAGAGTAGTAGAAGGCAAGAGATGGACACGTTGTTGTTTTGGTGGTTTTGTACTAGAGTCCTAGAGTCATCCATGTACTCTCAGGTCCTCAGAGGTATTCGACGACGTTTCACGACGACTAGCTGTTGTAATTTTGGTTTATCCTGCTGCTGGCCGTACGTGGCCCGTTATGTATATATAAACAAGTGATGAACTATGGTGTTGACGGTACATCTGGCTCCAATAAGCGGTGAACATATATCAAAGCATGTAATTATTTTTATAACATGCTTTCTCTGCAGGATCAGGATGCAAAAGTTCTCTTATGCATGATTTCCGCAATCGGTTTTAATTAACCAGTGTTTTTGGTAATATGAGGTTCCACACATTTTTGTGTGTCATCTCGTTGTCTGGGTGATGGCGGGGTGTCACAATTATGACCAAGAACATCGTTTTACATGCTCTCACACATGAGGGAGCAGTTATTTTCATAATATAACTTTGCACTAAGGTCTTAAGGTGAAAGCATTATAGTCTTATTCGTTTGGACTAAATCTTCTGTTCAATATATGTTTGTCTAAATCTTTTGGTCATTATATAATTTTCCATAAGTCCCTCCTTCACTTAAAAAACATAGGTCATTACATGTACCATTCAAACTTTAACTGCTACCCTTGACAATTAGTGTGAAAGGACAAATACTATCTCTACAATTCAAGATTAGAGGTATATGAACCCTTCGGTTGTCTAAAGGTCAATCATCCTACCAAGTTTACCACCTCATAAAAGTCGTTGAACGGTCTAAATACCTTGGTCAAAAATAGCATCGTAGGTGGTGGTCGTGAGGTTGCGGCCGAGCAGCAAGAAGAGTAGTAGAAGGCAAGAGATGGACACGTTGTTGTTTTGGTGGTTTTTTAGTAGAGTCCTAGAGTCATCCATGTACTCTCAGGTCCTCATAGGTATTCGACGACGTTTCACGACGACTAGCTGTTGTAATTTTGGTTTATCCTACTGCTGGCCGTACGTGGCCCGTTATGTATATATAAACAGGTGATGAACTATGGTGTTGACGATACAGCTGGCTCCAATAAGCGGTGAACATATATCAAAGCCTGTAAATATTTTTATAACATGCTTTCTCTACAGGATCAGGATGCAAAAGTTCTCTTATGCATGCTTTCCGCAATCAGTTTTAATTAACCCGTGTTTTTGGTAATATGAGGTTCCACACGTTTTCGTGTGTCATCTTGTTGTCTGGGTGATGGCGGGGTGTCACAATTATGACCAAGAACATCCTTTTACATGCTCTCACACATGAGGGAGCAGTTATTTTCATAATATAACTTTGCACTAAGGTCTTAAGGTGAAAGCATTATAGTCTTATTCGTTTGGACTAAAACTTCTGTTCAATATATGTTTGTCTAAATCTTTTAGTCATTATATAATTTTCCATAAGTCCCTCCTTCACTTGAAAAACATAGGTCATTACATGTACCATTCAAACTTTAACTGCTACCCTTGGCAATTAGTGTGAAAGCACAAATACTATCTCTAAAATTAAAGATTAGAGGTATATGAACCCTTCGGTTGTCTAAAGGCCAATCATCCTACCAAGTGAATCACCTCATAAAAGTCGTTGAACGGTCTAAATACCTTGGTCAAAAATAGCATCGTCAGAAGTCGCACTGATCATCATACAATAGAAGACTGAGTTGAAGGCAACTACATAGGTATTCATAGTATAAAATCAAAGGAAAGGCAATGAGCAGAGATTTACATCCCTTCACCTACCCAGATTATGACCAAAGACACCACATTCAAAGCTTCTTCACCCTTGGACAAGGTAAAAAGCTGATTACCATCTACAAAATGATTCTTACTGATGCTCCTACCTATTCTCTAGAAGCACCTAAAAAGGTAAATATTAGATGTCTTCTCTTCCCCATGGTCAAACTAAGGCAAGTACTTGTTACTCCCAATATTTAGAGATAAATCATGAGGGAGCAGACATCATTCCATTGATCAATTACTAGAGGGAAATGTATCACTTGTGGATGTGATGCATTGTTTTATGACACACGATGAACCTATGTGAAGATCCTCAAAAGATCATGTGTCTCTAAATAGGTTAATCCAGAAGCACTTGTTACAAACATCGGGCACATCACAACCCAAAATTTTATTTTATTCTCAAAGAATAAAATATTAGAAGGAGGGCGCAATAATTGTCCCTTGCTCATCATTACTATTAATAGTAGTATTAAAGTACCCTCATGCTTCATTAATAAGAGGCTTTTATTATTATCTCCCCCCCTAAAGACACTCATAAATGTAGAGAGAGATCACACTTATATCCAACCTACTACAAACAAAGACACTTCTTTTAATGGAGAACTTCAAGACTCTACAAGAAAGAACACTTGGGTTTTAGATTTAGTCATACTCATTCTCAAAAAAAATTGTGGCTAGTAAGTTAAGTACATCTTTCAATAGTTTTATGGGGAGATTTTTTATTCATCATAATAAAGTGGTACCATCCTCTCTGAGACATAAAATGTAATTTGGTATGGGTAGCACTATTGTTATTATCCATGCAAACATCCTAGGCGGTACCATAATAGGCATAGAAGAAGATTACGTCCAGTTTTGATTCGAAATGCTTCATATTGCAACTGTCATCTATATACCACGTCAAAGACATATACTTTGACACTTACCATACAATCTGGGGATGATTACTCAAAATTTGTGGGATACAAAATCCACCTAGATTAAGGTCTGGGCTCTAAAAGGCAATGATATATAGAGATAATACAAATTTGCCAACATCTAAAGAATATGGGTCTTAGGCTCAATGATCCATCCTACTTTCATTACTGATCCACAAATGGAATCCCTAATTCAAACATGCTCTATTGTGGTCTACACATGATGATCAGAGATGTTGAGGTTACCTCATCTACATGCCTTCCAAAAATTAGAGTAGGCAAGCCTAGTGAATATACCATGACAAAAGAGTATCAACTTAGGGTGTTGTGAAAGTGGGGCCTATATTTGAAGTTCAAGGATCCCACCCCTAATTTCTTGCACCTATTGGTATATATTCCTTGAGAGCCAATCATATGAATATCGTAATGGAATAACTTGTAAATGATTTGATTAATAATAAAGGAAAACTTTCAATTTATTTGATTTTATTCAGTTATGAAATAATGATGTAACACAGTAAATGTCTAAAGAATAAATTAATCAATTACGTATGCTTTGGTTTCATGACCTGTATAATGAGATCATATACCAAGAGTGTATACATTTTTTACTGTCACTATTCGATTACTGTGGAAGGCTTATAAACAGTAATAAACACAAAAGACTAGAGTTGTGCTGGTTGATGACAAAATCTCATCAGTCATAATATGTGATATCAAACCAAACACATAGATACTTGTTAGAGAATAGTGTACTGACCCACCATGATAATGACATATGGAAGCCATTACATCCTAGTTATAATCATCTCTCATAGTGTTGGTGGTGATTGTTATTCTTAGACTTAAAATAACTACACTCATCACATGTCATTTGGTGTATTTTGACATCATCCACCACGACCTTGAATAAGGGTTACCATAAAGGTGATGATTTGGTGCATTGTGACACAAGGGGATGACTATGAGTGATGTAGATGGTATTTGTACTTCCTACAGGAGTATGATATCCTGGACACTTGATAAGCGAGTCTAAGAAATGCATGTCCATGCACATGTGAGTTAATAGTGTTATTGAGCTTACATATATCTCATACAGTCTGCTCTAGTTCAGGGTACAGAGATTGAATGTTGAAGAGGAGAACGATTCCATGCCTTGAATCCAATCAAAATAATAGTGACAAAGGAACTATGCAAACACTATAACACCAACCATATATTTTAGGTTGAAGCTATCTCCAACTTTCCATATACTTGGATAGTAATGATGTGTTGCTGCATACCACACTTTGCTTGTGATGTCATAAACTAGTTATGGGCATTCTTGCCAACATAATTTGGAACCTATAGGGTCACACACATAGGATACAATTGGAATAGGAGTTTTTTCACAAATGGTGTTTAACTTGATCACTAAAGTGTTTAGATATTCAATTTAAACAAAAATTGGTTGATTGGACTATGAATCGACTGGTTCAAGTGATCAACCAATCCCCTAGAGTGTCAGGTTGATTGGAAATTGCATTGGTTGAATTACAAATGAACCATGGCATGAACCGACTAGTTCAATGAGTGAACTGATCGGTTAGAGATTGTAAAACATATGGTTCAAGTTGAGAAAAAAATGTGAGATTCTGGTCCCTTCCACTTCTCTACAGACTAGGAACCCTAACCCTAACCCTCCTATAAATAGAGGGGTACTCAAGGATTCCTAGAGACACTACTCAATTGCCTCTGACAATTGTTTTCTTATCTGGTTATGGTAACCGAGAGAACTCAAGAAATTCTTACCTGATAAAGGGAGGGATAGCAAGGGAGAACAATTGTGGGGGAGAAAATTGATGCTCGTACACCAACTTGGAGGGACAACTCCTTTCTGTCAATTCTTTTAGAATTATAGGGTCTCTCGATGGTCTGTATGGACTACGACAGTTGAGGAGGCCATTTCTTGCTTCCAGGAGGACAACATCAAGCTGTTGTCCATGGTAATCATCCATGATCTACTACAGACGATGTCAGGTGTGACTTGAGGAAATGTGCATACTACAATGAGGAGATTGTTTCTAGACTTGCTCCAGGAACATGCATATGCTCGAACCATCTTTCCCATTATATAGTTTTTGACGTGATCTAATGTTATAAGGGGAATATGGCAGTTATTTTTTGTTTCCCCTGCCTGATCTTCCTCCATATTTCCCTATAGTGGTATCAAAGTCATGATAGTTTACTATATTTTGGAATAATCAATATGATTGATTATTTACTTTCCCATGTATTAATTTCATGTGATGTGAATACTTAAACTAATTACTATGCATATCCAATTAAATATCACATCCAATACCAAACTAATATACATGATATACATGCAATTTACACTTGTCGCCCTAAAAGTTGTGTTTGAAGGTGGATGTGTGGTGTGGTTTGTCCAATAACCCTAAATATCTCTACGTGGTGGTTGTGTTTGTTCCTATTTTATTTCAATTTGCATATCGATCCTCTACCTTATCTTTAAATTATAAAAATATTATTCTCTCCTACCTTTTCTCCCCTCAAATGTAACTTGAGGTTTCTCTATTATCATGTAATATGTAATAGCATTAGGATAGTCTAATCTCTTGTTACGATGAACAAAATGAGCCGCCTATTTCACATGATGAGTCAATTAAATGGAGGACGATGGAGGGCATATGATAGGAGGAGTCAAACTGATAGGTTGTAGGTCCAATTGATCGACTGGAGGATCTAGAAGATGGTGGACCGTAGACTACAAGACCAGGGAGATGATTAACCAATGAGCCATGAGGTGAGCCATGAGGTTCAAGGGTTGAACTGATCAACCCTAATTGGCAAGCAAAAATCTTCATCAACAACATGTTTCTACATGAGATGCATACCCTAGGTGGTGGTAACTCCTTGTGTCTCCAAATAATTACAATAGAATGGCCATAACCATTGCTTATGTTATATTGCATGTTTTTGTTTGTTGGGTATAGAATGTAAATGATACATACTACATGTATGTGGTGATTGGATATGTATGTCTTTATTAATACAAACTCCCTCAATAACATAGTAAGTCTAAGATGCTTTCCATTAGCAACACACATGAAAATCTTGATTCATAATGTGTGGGCATGACAAGAGTGGTGCGTTGTTCATCTCGAGGAAGTTTGATGGTAGTAATGTAGGTCTGTGAAGCGGGGTGCATTGCTATCGTGTTGACTTTTGGGTCAGCCTTAACTAGGTGTCCTTAATGAGATTAAGCACATAGAAGTATGAAGATGACTATGAGAAAGAGTTGTGCATATCATATATCGAAGAATTGAATAAGATGTGATTGGAAAATGTTTCTTATCTTAAAGATTATTTATTGATGCTAGCGTTGGTCGGCTAATAATTCAATTGTTTCCGATCTTGGCTCTGTAGAAGGTTTTATGCTACAATCCACCAAATTGATATGTGAGGTATATCAATTCAAATAAAATAGTGGGAGTGGTAATTAATTAAAGGGAAAATTAAATATGATCAATTATTTTCAAATCAAATGAATAAAAAAGTGTTTTGACAAAAAGAAAATTTTTATCGTGTAGAATAAAATGACAATCTAATCGACATTGCTTTTAGCATGTGGTGGATACTTACTGGAAGAATGCTAATAACATTAAGGATTTTATGCTTGTAGGGAAATATGGGAATATAATAGGCACCATAGACAAAAAAATCTATTTGTATTCCCCATGACAATAAGATCATGTCAACAACTATGTAATAAGAAGGATGGTTTAACAAGTTCATACCTGGTCCTGGAGAAATTCCAATGACTATAACTCATTGCACTAGTGCATCACTCCTAGTTGCAATGGGACTCATCTACAACAACTCTTGCATGGACATCAGACTTGGATGATGTCCACAATAGCTTCTAGTCTCACCATAGAATGTAAGAAGACATTGTTCTTATAGTAGCAGGAAACATCCTCCTCACCTCTATAGTAGTCCATGCAGACCACCTAGAACTCATATTTATCTAGTAAAATAGACATGAAGGAGTTATTCCTCTCATTGGTGTACTACTCACCAACTTGCTCTCCCACAATTGTTCTAACTGGCTATCCCTCCCTTTAGTGTTTAGGACTTGCTCATGCTCTCTATTGGTTACCACAACTAGAGAGGACGACAATTATTAGAGGCAATTCAGTTGTGTTTTCAGAATCCTCCATTACCCCTCTATTTATAGGAGGGGTTAGGGTCTGGGTTCCCAATCTGTGTGGGAGTGGCAGGGACCAGAAGTTTATGAATTTTTACAACCTGCGAGTGGAGAACTAGTCAGTTCGCAAGAAAGTCGGTCAGTTTGCATGTGATCTGATCAGTTTGTTCAATGAATTGGTCATTTTACCATGTTTCCCAATCACATATGAATTGGCAATTTGAATCCAATTAATGCATAATGTGACGTCAACACTAATCCTTGGTTCAATTGAATTTTTCCATGAATTGGCTGTCTCGCCCTAGAGAGTCAATTGTCTCACGACCCCAACCGTTCAATTGGAGACCCTGGCCGATCAGTTCACCATGTGAACTGGTCAGTTCTCTCCCTAGTTCAGGCAGAACTCAACCAATTCAATTTCTAATCAACCTGACACTCCAACAGATTAGTTCAACACTTGAACTAGTCAGTTGGGAGTTTAGTCAGCTGATTTTTTGCTTGATTTTAATACCTAAACATTTTAGTCACCAATTCAATTATCATTCATGATTAAACTCCTCTTCTTGGTTTTTCCTATGTGTGTGAGCCTATAGGTTTCATATCACATTGGCAGTGAATGTCCATAACTATTTATGACATCACAAGCAAAGAGTCGTGCCTAGTCACACATTAGTGCTACCCAAGTGAATGGAAAGTTGAAGAACAACTTGAACCTACAATTTGTGTAAGGTGTTACAGTGATTGCACGATTCCTTTGTCTTCGATATTCAGAATGAAATTGAGGCATGGAGACGTCATCCTCTCAATGTTCAATCCATTTTTGTTGAACCTAGAGCAGACCGTCTGACATATATGTGACCTCAATGTCATATATTGATTCACATGTGCACGCACATACATTTCTTAGTCTTTCTAATAAAGTGGATCGGATATCAAACTCCAGTAGGAGGGACAAGTCCCATCTACATCACTCACAGCTAGTCCCCATGTGTCACAGTCACCTAGTCATCACTGTTATGGCAACCCTTATTCAGGATTATGTTGGATGATGTCAAAGCATACCAAATCGCATGTGATGAGTGTAGTGACTTTAGGTCTAAGAACCACAATCACAACCTACACTATGAGAGATGACTATGACCACCAATTATGGTTTACATGTGTCACTCTCAAGGTGGGTCTATCTAAAATACTATTCCCCAACAAGTATCTATGTGCTTGGTTTGATAAAATATATCATAACTGATGAGATTATATCATCAACCAACACACATTCTAGTCTTAAGTTTTATTGTTTTCTATTTTCCTTCAACAATAACATCTAACTAGGGACATAACAAGAATGTACATTCTCTTAACATTTGTATGATCTCCTTTTTAAAGTCACATGAAGACATGCATCATGGAGTATTGTGATTCTTTATACATTCATTATGTTTCCTCATTCTATCATAACTGAGTAAAACATGAATGAAGTGGAAGCTTGCCTTTATTATTATTAATCAAATCCTTTATGTAACATGCCATCTCAGTCATCATATGATTGGCGCTATGGGCATACATACCAACAATGCTAAACTGCAAGAACTATGAGTTGCATGAGGAGTGTGAAGACATGGGGATACTTGAGATGGTAACACAACTTGGGGATATGAATCACAATCATACAAATCATGAATGGTAGAATGCAAAGGCACTCTTTGAGTATAATATTATAGACGGAGACTCAATAGAGACCCATGTTCTCAATATGATTAGACATGTAGAACATCTAGAAGAACTAGGATTCTCTTTGAGCAACGATTTGACCACAAATATGATTGTACAATCGTTGTATGAATCATATAGACATTTTATCGAGTGTTACCACTTAAATAATATGGTAAGACCATTTCTATATTTTCTTGGCATGATGATAATGCTGAAGCAAGAATGAAGAAGGAAAAATCTATGATGATGATCTGTGGACTGAAGTCCAAGGATGAAAGAAATTCCATGAAGAGTTATAAGGTTGAGTGTAAGTCTAGATCTTTAGCACTCAAGATAAGGAGAAAAAAAGTACAAGAGGAATATGTTCTTTGTACTTGAAGGTATTCAGGAAAATAAGGATGGGGATATATATCTCCACTTCAGGTATATATTTTATTGGGATAAACTTATCTACTTCTTCATCTTGAGTACTAGATATCGGATGTGAATATCACATACACTCAAATATGCAAGATCTAAAAAGAAGTAGGCCTTTAAGAATGGGTGAGGCCAAACTACAAGCTGCAAATGGATCAAGAGTTGTTCCCACTATAGTTGGGACCTATAATTTATCTCTATCGACTAGGCTTGTAATAGATTTAATGAACTACTGTTATGTACATGCCATAATAGAAAAATCATTTATGTATATTTTATGGATAAGGTTGCATAAGAATTTCATATTATGAATGGTCGATGTTCTATTTCAAAAGATGAGATATTTTTATGGTAGTGCCCCAATATCTTATGGTCTTTACTTACTAGATCTAAAGATAGATATATATTACAAAAATACCAAAAGGCAAAACTCAACAACTCAAATAAAACATATCTTTGGCATTGTTGTCTAGGGAACATAAATGAGAATTGCATATGTAGACTCCATAAAGATTGTTATCTGGACTATTTTGATTTCAAATCAATAGAGACTAGTGAATCTTATTAGTTGGGAAAGATGGCCAAGACTCCTTCAATTGGTAACAATGAGAGGGCTATTGATCCATTAGGACTCATACATACCGATGTATACATTCCTTTTAGAACAACTGGTAGGTGGGTATCAATACTTTATTACCTTTACTGATGACTTCAATAGTATGGTTATGTTTACTTGATGAAACATAAATAAAAAACCATTGAAAGATTCAAGGATTTCATGAATGAAGTACAAAACCAACTTTGTAAAAGTATTAAGGAACTTCTTTTATATTGAGGTGGAGAATACTTAAGAGAAGAGTTTGAGGACCATCTGAGAGACTGTGGTATTGTATCACAATGGACTCCAATTTGAAAACCTCAACATAATGATGTATCAGAAAGAAGGAATCACACATTGCTAGATATAGTGTGATCCATGATGAGTTTAGTTGAACTTTCAACTACCATCTAGGGTATTGCTCTTGAAACCTCCGCATTTACACTAAATTGTATACCATCTAAATTGGTTGAAAATACACCATGTGAGATATGTTATGGGAAGTGTCCCAATGTGTCTTTTATGAAGATTTGGGGTTGTGCAACTTATGTGAGAAAGCAGTTTCCTAAAAAGCTTGAACCCAAATATGATAAATGTTATTTTGTCAGATATCCTAAGGAAACCAAAGGTTATTACTTTTTTTCCCTATCTGGAAATGATGTTTTTTTCTTCTATAGATGTTGCATTCCTATAAAACGAATTTATTTCTATAAGGAATCAGTGGGAAGTAAGTAGAGCTCGAAGGGGTACAAGACCAACAAGAAAATATTGAACCAGCATATGTACTAGAGGAACAAGGAGAATCACAAGTTGTTGTGAAATCTCAAATTCCTCAAGTAAGATAGGAACTTCATAAATCTAGTGGGAAACACCTTGAATCTGAAACAATTGGTTATCTTTGACAAAGGAAGGTGGTGAGTTGGTCATATATGATGAGCCCGCAACCTATCTAAAAGCTACGAAGGGACAAGATCATGATAAATGGTTGAGCCCATGAGATATGAGATGGAATCCATGTACACCAAAAAGGTATGAACCTTTGTGGATCCACCTGAAGGGGTAAAATGTATGGGGTGCAAATGGGTCTTCAAGAAGAAGATTGAAATGGATGTTAAAGTAAAAACCTATAAGGGCATACTGGTTGCAAAGGCTTTCAGACAAGTTCAAGGTGTTGACTATGACAATACCTTTTCTGTTGTTGTCATGGTTAAGTCCATCAGGATTATGCTTGCCATTACAACTTACCATGACTATGAGATTAGGCAAATGGATGCCAAAATTGCATTCCTTAATGGGAAACTTCTTGAGGATGTGTACATAAAACAACCTGAGGGTTTTACAAATCCAAAAAATGCAAATAGATGTCTATAAGCTATAAAGGTCGATCTATAGATTGAAGTAACCATCTTGGAGTTGAAATTAAACATTCAAAGAGTATGGCTTTAGGAAAAATGAAGATGAACCTTGTGTGTACAAGAAGGTTAGTGGGAGTAGGGGTGAGGAGAATGTGGTTAATGACCAATTAACTGAATGGATAAAATTGAATGGTTAATTTATTATGGACAATTTGGTTTATTTAGTTAATTTAATTTTGTTAATTTGTTAAAGGATCAATTTGATGGTTAAAAGTAATTTAAACATGGTAGAAAATTAACTAAATAGTCAAAATATATTTATTTAAAATATTCTACATATATATATATACCTCCATAGTTGTACTTTTATTTAAAAATACCTCTTCATTTATGTACTTATAATGTTTTTTTAACTATGCATCTCTAAATTTATATGCAATACTTGTATAAAATCACAATTGTTCAAAATTATATGAGTAATTTCATGGAATACTATTACATGAGTGTTATTTGGCTAACCAAATTAACCATTAACTGATTAATCATAACCGAATCAACCGACACAAATTGGGTTAGGTTGATGTTTAAAATCTCAAATCACAAATTAACCATTTAACTGAACCGAAATAACCATAACAAACAAAATTAACGGAATGCTCACCTGTAAGTGGGAGCATGATGGTATTCCTCATATTGTATGTAGATGACATCTATTGATGGAGAATGAAATCACTACTTACAGATGGTAAAGACCTGACAGGGAAATACATTTTCCATGAAGGACTTAGGGAAATCATCCTATATCCTAGGAATCAAGATCTATAGAGATAGATCTAGAAGTCTTTTGTAACTAAGTCAGAGCACATACATTGACAAAGTGTTGAAGAAGTTCAGCATGGAGGACTCAAAGAGAGGAAACATGCCCATGACTCATGGAGTTACCATCTTTGAATCCCAATGTCTGAGTTCTTGTGAAGATAGGGAACACATGCATATAATCCCATATGCATCTGCAATTGGATTCACCATGTATGTAATGTTGTGTACTCGACGCGATGCCTCATATGCCTTTAGCAAAATGGGAAAATATCAGTCGGATCCAGGTCATGCTCACATGACAGTTGTGAAGAACATCCTGAAGTACTTGAGAAGAACTAAGGGTCAATTACTTTTCTACAAAGGAGACAAATTTTTGGTGGTAAAGGATTACACCAATGCAAACTTCCAAACTGACACAGATGATTGTCGATCGCAATTAGGATTTGTGTTTTGCCTCAATAGTGAAGCTGTGAGATGGAAGAGTTCCAAGAAAGAGATAGTTGCAGATTATACAACAAAGGCTGAGTATATTACTGCATGGCATGCATAAAAGGAAGTTGTCTAGATCAAGACGTTTGTCTCATAACTTGGGCTGGTTCCAAGCATCAACTAAGCAATTGGGCTATATTGTGACAATAATAGATCTATTGCATACGTTAAGGAAACTAGATCACATTAGCATTCCAAGCATATAAAAAGGCTTTTCCATCTCATACCAGAGATTGTACAGCGAGTAGATGTGAAGATTTGTAGAGTACCAACCATGAATAGTGTTGTTGACCCCTTGACAAAAGCAATTTCACAGTAGAAGCATGATGGGCTTGTTAGATCACTTGGAATAAACTTCATGGGTGATTGGATCGAAGAGCAAGTGGGAGTCTATTGGTATGCCTAGAGAGCCAATCATATGATTATTATAATGGCATAACTTGTAAATGATTTGATTAATAATAAAGGCAATCTTCCAAGTTATTCTGTTTTACTTAGTTATGAGAGTATGGTGTAACAAAATCAACTTCTACAGAATGATATTACTCAATATGTGTGTCACCTGGTTGATGACCTAAAAAATGAGATCATGTGGATGAGTGTATACATTCTTGTCATTGTCCCTAGTCATATGTTATTGTGGAAGGTTGATATACAACAATAAGCACAAAAGACTAGTGTGTGTATTGGTTGATGAAAGCATCTCATCATTCATGATATGTGATATCAAACCAAACACATAGGTACTTGTTAGAGAACAATCTATCAGATTGATCCACTATGAGAGTGATACATGGAAACCATTACAAGGTAGTCAAAATCATCTCTCATAGTGTTGGTGATTAGGGGTGAGCATCGGTCCAAAACCGGACCGGACCGGACCGAGGACCAAAAATCAATAATTTTTGGACCGTTGCCCGGACCGTTTGGTGGTCGGACCGGACCGGGACTGGACCGTTTTGACCGCGGACCGGATCGGACCGGACCGTTTGGACCGCAATCAACCTTTTTTAGATGTTTTACAACTTATTTAATTATACAAAGTTGATAATCTTAGTCACTTCTAACAATTATATAACTTTAGTATCAAACATTTATACTAGTAGTACTTATATATGTACTTTATTTGTAGTTATTATAGAATACACCTTCAAATATATATGGATTTTATATAAAAGTTAGTCTGCGGTCCGGACCGGACCGGACCGGTTTTGGACCAGACCGGACCGGACCAGACCAAAGACCGAATTTATCGAACTTATTGGACCGCGGACCGGACCGAAGTTGAAATGGACCGGACCGAACCGGACCGAATTGAGCGGTCCGGTCCGGTTTTGTGGTTTGGACCGAGATTTGCTCACCCCTATTGGTGATGATTGTAGTTCTTAGACCTGAAATCACTTCACTCATCCCTTGTCATTCTGTGTATATTGACATCATCCATTGTGACCTTGAATAAGCATTGCCACAAAGGTGATAATTGGGTGCACTATGACACATGAGGATGACTGTGAGTGATGTATATGGGATTTATCCCTCCTACAAGAGTATGAATTCCTTGACACTTGATAAGCGAGACTTAGAAATGCAAGGTCATGCACATGTGAGACAGATATTGAGCTTACATATATCTCATACAGCCTACTCTAGTTCTAGGAAGAAAGATGGAATGTTGAAGAGAATGACTATTCCATGGCTCAAGTTCAATCTGGATATCAATGATAAAGGAACTATACAAACACTATAACACCAATCACATATTATAGGTTGAAGTTGTTCTCTGAATTTCCGTGTACTTGGGTTAGCAATGATGTATTGCTAGATATGGATCTTTGCTTCTGATGTCATAAACTGGTTATGGACATTCAGTTCCAATGTAACTTGGAACATATAGGGTCACACACATAGGATACACTTGTAATAGAAGTTTTGTTCATGGATGATGTTTAACTTAATTACTAAAGTGTTTAGGTATTCAATTTAAATGACAATTGACTCATTGGACAGTGAACCGACTAGTTCAAGTGTTGAACTGATTGGTTGAAGTGTCATGTTGATTGGAAATTGCATTGGATGAATTCCAGCTGAACTAGGGCATGAACCGACTGGTTCACTAAGTGAACTGATTGGCTTGAGGTCATCAAATGACCAATTCATGTGATGAAACCCCTCGATTCATGGATCAATTCAGTTGCATCAAGGATAATTGTTGATGTCATGTTTTGCATTATTCAAGTTATAATTGATAATTCAATTGTGATTGGGAAACATAACGAAACGTCCGGTTTAGGGGTTGAACCAATCGGCTCACATACCAATCGATCAATTCAGTCATAAATTAACTATTTTTCCAGTTGTAGGTTTAGAAAAGGTTCATGAAATTGCAGTCTCTCCTACACAAAGTGGGAACCCCGACCCTAACCCTCCTATAAATATAAGGTACTGGGGTCTTTCTAGGGACACAACTCAATTTCCTCTAACAATTGTTGTCTGCTTTGGTTGTGGTAATCGAGAGAATCTGATCAAGTCCTACCTGATAAGAGAGGGATAGTAAGGGAGAACAATTGTGCGAGAGCAAGTTGGAGCTAGAACACCAATGTGGATGGACAACTCCTTCATGTCTATTCTTTTAGAATTATAGGATCTCCCGGTGGTCCATGTGGGCGACCATAGAGGTGAGGAGGCCATTGCCTACACTAGGAGGACAACATCAGGTTGTTGTCTATGGTGATCAACTAGGAGCCACTACGAACACTGTCAGGTGTGACTTGAAGAAAGGTATATACTATGATGAGGGGATTGTCACTAGACTTGCTCCAGGACCAGGTATATCATCTAAACCATCCTTCACACTATGTAGTTGATGATACAATCTACTATTATAAGGGGGATATAATAGTTAATTTTTTATTTTCTTTGCATGCTTTGCCTCCATATCTCTCTACAATACCATCTCCTCATTTGTGTACTTTTCAAAAATCCGAGATTCATTGTACACATGATGATACCATACCTCATTTAGGAGATTTACTATGAAGAACATGATGTGTACCCCAACATTATCGACAAAATTAGGGAAATAACACTCATCATTAAAGTTCCCAATGGCATATAGATCGCATAGAACAACCTAAAATATGAAGATATAATCATATCATCATATGAGGGAACTGCATATGACATAAATGTATTCATTTATTAGACTCCTGGATTTAAGGGGATATAAATTAATCAACATACTTCATACAAACTTGCACATGCACTCATGGTTGACTCCCTATGCATGGCATACTCTAATGGTTTAATTGAAGAGTTGATGGAGAAGGAACATGGGGGATATCTAATGTTTGTCACTAATCTGACCCTTGAAGAGATGAAGTGATTGTTTGTTCTGGCTAACATCACAATATTCACAATTATTTTTAACACACCATTCCCAACGGACTTCAACAAGTGGAGAAATGATTTATTTAGGAAAACAATGGAGCTCCTTAGGTCAATTACAATGAGGCAGATGAAATGTATGAAGGATGGGATATCAATTCCATCTATGAAGTAGGCATGGTATAAAGAACAAAACAAATCATTCATCCTACACAAAACATTAACAAACTTTTGATATGGAAAATACATGAGTAGACTGTTATGAGAATGAAACCACCTCCAATGCCCCCAAATTATGTCCTTCATAAAAGATACACATTGATGTTGTGAAGATCTAGAGTGTCTCTTCAAACATGCTCAAGAATGACCTCATCTTCCACCAAAATACCAAAAGAATCAAAAAGTGAAATACATAAACATAGAATTGAATTTTTTCTTGCCAAATAGGAGTTTTATGATTACTTTCACAAGTAGCCCATATCTATGAAAATAATGACGTAGTGTTTGAGGATGTTTCTGTAACAACCTCGCCTCCCGGTAACCCCCAATTAAGGGAGACCCGAAGGTCAGAGCCGTTATTCAATTAACAAGATCAAAGGTTCGACAAATAATCAGTAATAATTAATAAACTTTACCAACTAAACTGAAAATGGGTATAAAATAAAACTTTGTTTACCTTTTAAAATCTGGGATTTCTAATCTTCTATCCATGAATATACTAATCTAACTAATCCTCCTGTGCACGTTACTTCTCATTTAATTCTACATGTGCCACTTTACTGTTTGTTCTTTTCATTTGTACCTAAAATGCCGACAAACAAAATGTCGGTCAGCCGAAGCTGGTATGTGGGGGAAACAATAATTGTGCAACTACGTTAACAATGTAATCAACCAAATATCATTTAACATCCAAGATTACTTTTTAAGCAATACTACTCAATCCTTGCCTATCCCCTTTCTCTGTACCATCCCTACAGTGGACATGGATACCACCTCTCTCATATGGTGGATCCTTACCCCCATGGCCCTACCACACAGGTAGCCAATACCTAGGGATATGGAGTCGCATGGTCCTACCCAAAGGTAGACCAATCCCTGACTCATGATGACTTGATGGACCTACCCCATTGGTAGCCGTTTACTAAGTCATTTAATGACCTGATGGACCTACCCTCATTGGTAGCCATTTACTAGGTCAATCTATAAAGCTACAGAGGGGACTAGTATCTGAGCTAGTAGGCATATTTCTTATGTGATAGTCATATTCACATTATACTTTGCATGAATTAAATACATTCAACAGTTTATCTCAAGCCACGATGGAAACATTGATAAAATCCTGGAAAACTAATTCGGGTAGTCATAAGTGTAACCACATACCTGTACATGCAGATTTGAGACCGAATAGTCCAGTCAACAATAGGCAAGCAAGCATTCAATAAGATCCTGAAACAAACATCCAATATTTTCTATCATGGATCATGGTATCTAATAGACCTTATTCGAGCCCTAGGGTCACTATTTCATTTTTAGGGTTTCTATTGCAATTAGGGTTTTACTTCCCTTTACCCTAATTTCCTCATCTATACTTCACAAGAGTTATTCATGTTACCTTTTAACAATATATATAACCTTAATTTCAGAAACAGTGTATTTAATCATCAAATAAGTCCATTAAGCCTCTTTTCATTAAAGCTATCATTTTATCCTTTCTAAACTATGACAAAGTCATTATGCTCGTTTATCATTAATTCATAGTTCATTATGGTCTCAATCACATATGAACTCAATTTGCTATTAATTCCACCTTTTATTCATGAGAAAACCCTGATTACTATATTTAGGGTATTTATCCACAAATTAGTAACTTAATGCTCGAAATAGCTTAGATTCAGCATATTCCAACTTTAATCATGAAATTAACCAATTAAAGCCATCAATAGTCGAATTAGTCAAAATTAGGGTTTCAAGGCCCATTAAAGAATTATTCATGCACATTAAACTCGAAATTAAACTAATTACATGCAAACTCATCTTTTTCTAAACTTAATGATCCTTTTTATCATTAATAGGCTAATACTAACTTTATATACTCATTTAACCCTTTCTAACTCATTAATCATCACAGGTTAGGGTTTTCATTGATTAAACTATTAAAGATAGTACCTCTGTATACTTTTCGAATTGCATAAGGAATCAGGCTCCAATTATATTTTATTTAGATTCCTCTTGATTTTCTGAGCAAGTTTCATGTATAACATGTCCTTATTCGACCTACCATTTATTTACTATGAATTAAAGAAATTTTACTTACCAGAGCCAATCAGAGTGTGCCACGTCGCTCCTTGCATGCATGTTGCTTGCTGGGTTTTGAAAACATTTCGATTTGTCTCTTATACCCCCGAGCGGCTCCTGGGATCTTTTCATCCCCGAGGGGCAAAACCGTCTAATGCTAGCTCGTCCCCTTCCTCTGCGTGACCTAACGCAGCCGCGGCTAGCAAGCTGTAGGTGCGACTAGGCCGCCCTCCCCGAACATCTCCGACCACCGGAGAAGGACCCCAGGCCTCCACCGGACCTACCCGCACTTCAGGGTGTCCTCGGCTTGAGTCCGAAGGAAGCAACTCGTGTTGGCCGCGTCCGCGACCACCTGCACGCTTTGCAGCCAAGCTGCGATAGCCCTGCCTAGGTTTGGGCATGGAAATGACGGCAGAGCTTTCCCCTGACATCATGGAACCTTCGTCATCGATCGTGGTGACCCCACGCATCCCCGCTGTATAGGGTTGGTTCTATACCCTTTGCTTAGGGTTCAGACAAAGAAGAAGAAGGAAAAGGAGAGAAGGAGTCGTGGGATTTATATCTGAAACTCGATCCAGGGGGTCTACCCCTTTATATTGAGGGGTACCCATGCCTATGAACGTTTTCCCACAAAGAAAGCAAGGATTTTCCTATTCAAAAAGGGTTTTACCTTCATTATAAAGTAACCTTTTCTCTCTTCATAAACTTCTAATATAACCATACTATTTGGGTATTTAGAAAATAGAAAACCTTTTTCCCTAATCTCTCTACTCTTGCCTTTTGATTCTTGGGCATGAATTTCTATTTTCTTTTTAATAGAAATCACTTCCTTCTTTACAATCCATTAATTATGTATGCACATTATCTTCTTATTTAATAATTTTGGCATTTTATCTTTCTTTCCTCTTTATTGGGTTTCCTTAGATTCTAAGAAACTCAAAGAATTCGAAATTCCTTTTTAAGTAATACTCATCACCCTTAAATGCATCAATATGCATTATTCCACATTATCTTGTTTTATTTCTTATTAAAATAATTCCCTTTTGAGGATTTCTCTTTATTTCTCTTTTATCTTCCTCATTGGTATTCCTTTTATCATTAGGAATCATTGGGATACGAAATCCCACTAAGGATAACTCAATTGCACCTCTTTTCACATGTTTTCCACATATTACCATTATCATCAATTTATTTCTCGATAAGGAAATAGTTAATTGATAATTTCTTTTATTATTGTATTCTCTATGCCACCTTGGACTCCTTGGAACCCAAGGAACCCAAGAGGTCCGAAATTCATTCTTGGATTACATTCCTTTGCCTCCTAGAGGTTTCCACACTTTTCCTTTTTCTCTATTTTCTTATTTACTCAATAATAGTGGAATTTCTTCTATCCTTTCTTGTTATTGGGCCCAATAGCCAATAAAGCCCACAAACAAATCAACAAGGCTATTTTAAACGAAAAACATGCATTCATTCATTATTTGTTCATTTATCTTTAATGTGAGAAATTACATTTCTCAGCAATTGAACCCAAAATCAGGGTTGTAACATCCTTCCCCTCTGATGAGAATTTTGCCCTCAAAATTCCATCAAGCAAACAAACAAAACAGGATAAGCCTTCTTATGTCCATCAGGGCTCCCATGTGGCTTCACCCTTTCCATGGTGTTTCCCAAGAACCTTCATTATCTCATATTCTTCCATCTGAGTTCTTTCTTACCTCGGTATATCGTACCCTCATAGGTGACTCAGGACATTCCAGCCTCTCAAAAGATGAATAGGTTTAGGGCTCAAGACATGGCTTGGGTATTTCACATAGTGCTTTAGATCGGACTCATGTAACACATTATACATCATGTTATCCTGAGGGGTAAGGCTAAATACAGCCATCTACACCAATCCATCTCAAATGGACCCATATATTAGGGACTTAGCTTTCTCAGCTATAGCTTAGAGGGGTCAGATTTTCACATCACATATTCTACCATAGTGAACTGCATGTCAGTCTGCTTTGCATCAGCTTGTGACTCATGTCACCACTGGGCTCTCTCTCTCAGCCATTTCACGATCAAAGCGACTTCATCTGCACACATTGTGGTTCTTTTCTGACATTCGCGAGGCCTCCTTCACCAACATCATCTTAATGAAGTGGTGACCGACACATCATCTCTATAAGACTTCTTGCATCCCGATAAAGGTTATGGTGGTTAACATTACATCGTTCGAACTGTCTCTTGGTATCACCCTGAACAAGCACACTTGCTCTCATCAGACCCTCTAGTTTGGATCATACTAACCATTAGTTAGGGGTGATAAACTATACAATCATCAAGCTTGTCATGTATCTACTACCACTTTATGGAAGTGAACCTTGGTCATAACCAAGAACTTTGGAACTCGCATCTTGTGTGGTTGAACTATCTTCTCCCTTAAGTAGTTCAACACTCTTCATTTCTCATGTCATCTAGGTAAGGCGATCTACCATAACCCATATTGCACTTTGACCCTCCTTGGTCTAGGAGAGTCTTACCACAACATCCATAGTAATGAACTCCCATTCTCTCTCGTGGACCCTTTTATCCTCTATATCGATACACTGGGTTACGGGTGTTCGTCCTTCACTTCTATCATGCATGGCTACATGCTACATACAACTTTGTTTTAAGCATCCAGAATGCTGCCATCACTTACTATCTTTGTAGTACCAAGGTATATCATGTCCTCCTGTATTGTTATGATTCCTCAAGCTTGATACCTCAAAAACCCTAAACCACTCTCAAAAGGGTTTTATTTTCTTCCTATCCAAAGAAGTTTACCTGAGGTTCTATCACCATCCTTTTACTACATCAAGGACTAAACTGGCTACCCAAACAACCATTAACTTGTTCAACATATCTCATCCAGAGCATTCATTACCACTCCTTATCCTTAGGTGTTAGTTAATGTCGAAGACACACACCGCCATGCATTATACTTATCATCTCATCTCATACTCTAAGTTCGTCTTCATCAAGAAACTTTGAGCTCATCCTCATGGTGATCAAACTCAACCTTGTGATTCCTTGTAACACTTGTAAAAGAAAAAAAAATCCACATAGTTCAAGATAAAACGTCCTCACAAGATGATCTCCTTAATACTCTTAGTGTTTGTAAACCATCCATGTATTATTCCCTCCACAAAGGTATGTTATCATCTCTATCCTCATGCCTTGTAGAAACGTTCCAACTTCCATCATCTTTATCCTTGGTGTAAGGCATGTGTACTGTCCTATCTCTCACTCCCATAACAAGAAGAAATAAGCATTTGGCTACAGTCCAAATACAGAGTTCTTCCTGTTCTAAGAGTAGAGATGGTACAGCCCACCTTGCCCGTACACTTTCAAATCCAAGTTGAAACATGCAGCTTATGTCTCTATATCACAAACATCATGATATCCACACTACTTCCATGGAAAACTGGTCTCGGACTTACTTGGTCCAAGCATAATCGTAGGCCATCTCCTCTAGGTCTATAGGGAGCCGACACTTTTGGGGTCATCCCTTTTCCCTTATGCATCAGAGAGTGCCTGATGCGATGATTCTGAGTCGCATTTATAGACCTTTTTCATATGTGTTTTGTGCTCTAATTACTCATTTTTATGGATAATATTGCATAATTCACTCATTTAGGTCTTTGCCATCATTCTATGTCAAATCCCCTTTGTTTTACCATTTTGAGCATTATTTATCATATTATCATAATTTGTGTGGATTTACTTGGTCTTATTGTGAAATTTCAGGAAAAACAAGTATTTGCTTCCGTCGATACCATCGACGGAAGTCGATACCATCGACTAAGCCACAGGTTGCCAGCCGAGAGGAGCAGCACAGATTCGATACCATCGACACTCAAGTCGATGGTATCGAGATCCCTTCAGATTGCTGGCGAGGAATCCGTCGATACCATCGACCCAAGTCGATGCCATCGACACATTGAGGCTACAGCGTCGCTAAACGACAACAACCGACGCTAAAGAGAGTCGATACCATCGACCCAAGTCGATGGTATCGAGATGACCACAGGCGCTCAGACGAAAAGAAAAGAAAGCTGCCGCTAATACGTTGGGTCGATACCATCGACCCGCGTCGATGGTATCGACGCCGGCAGATATGCGTTGGACTCGTTTTGATCTCGATCGGATGGCTGGAGTTAATTGACAACCTAATTAGGGACTTATACCTAATGACGGCCGCCCACACGAGGGGATCATCTCATTTTTGCATTGCACGAGTGCCGAGGAAGGAGAAAAAGGAGAACGGAGGCCAGAAGCTCATCCCGGGTGATTCAGACGCTGCCGAAGATGAATTCCACCACCGACAGGCGGGGAAGCTTGTATTCTATGCCAAGGATCTACCAGTTCTTCTCCGTTCAGGGGTTTTCCCACTTGTTTCACGTTTTTCTTATGAATTCCCCTATTTCTACCATGTATTCGTGTGAGATGAACATGAGAGGCTAAAACCCTCCATCTTTAGGACCGGGAGTAGCCCGGGAATGCATTGTATGACAATTTTATATTGATAATTCATATTTTCTCTCTCAAATCCGTGGTATAGTTTCGTTTTCTCCATATATATTGTTATGCTTGATCACCATAATAATAGCTTAATGCCCTTAATCACTTCGATAGAAGGATTAACGGTTGAAAAGAGACGAAACCTACATTAATCAATAAAACCCTTGACAAAGGAGTTGTAAAATTAATGGTGGGAACTGAGAGATCATTTATAATGTGCTTAGTTTAGGGGAATGATTACTACGACGGTGGAATCAACCTAAACCTAAGTAGTGAGTTACACCACGACAGTGGGTAATTCTGTTTTCAGGCCACTACCCGGATAGAGAGAGAAGAGTGAGGAATTATATAAAACCTAATACAATGTTGACCCGCGGCGAAACCGCAATCCTAAAGATATCCTTTTGAATTGATTAAATTAACCTTTAATCAATTGTTTTCTTTGTTTCATTTTATTTTCTTTTAATTTCGACAACAAACCTTACTTTGTTATTCGGCCTAGCTGATTGCGATTAGTTAGTAGAAGTCTCCAATAATTCACGTATCCCTGAGTTCGACTCGGGCCTCACAAAGGCCTATATTACTCGACGCGTATACTTGCGTTTAAGCGCGTAGTAAAATACACGTCAAGTTTTTGGCGCCGTTGCCGGGGATACGGAGAATTATTGGCACTTTGAGTGCTAAGAGCGGCCACTCTAGGCCACATTTTTTTTATTTTGAAAGAATTTTAAATATTCTTAAATTTCTCTATAATTGTGTTTACTCGTTCAAAGCATAGTACTGAACCCCGATTTTCTTATTTCAGGTACTTTGCATGGTGCATACACGTAGCGCAGACTACATGAATCGCACACCTGAGGTTCCACCTCCGGGACCAGAGGACGAGGATTACTACGAGAAAGATCACCAAAGCGACATAGATTCTGAATCTGAGCAAGAGCAAGCAGAAGATATGGCCGAACCACAGACAATATGGGAGAAGATCAAAGCGTCTTCTTCATCATCTTCAAAGGGGCCTATCAAGAAACAGGCGGTCAACATACCAACATATAAGATCGATCCAGCGTTGATCAACTTGGTAAAATCAAATGCATTTCATGGATTGAAGAATGAGGACCCAGTGGCACACATCAGTCAGTTTGTTGAAAACTGCGATATGGTGAAGATAGACAGGTTCCCACAGGATGTTCTGTACCTCAAGTTGTTCCCAAGCTCCCTGGCAGGAGTTGCGAGAGTGTGGCTACATAACCTCGACGATGAGTTTGTTGAATCATGGGATCATATGGTGGAGGTTTTCTTCGAGAGATTTTTCCCTCCTGAGAAGACCAACGACATGATTAGGAAGATTCAAAATTTCACCCAACAGGCGGGTGAAACATATTCTGAGACCTGGGAGCGATTCCAGGTCATGTTGAGGAGATGTCCGCATCATGGACTGGACAAAGAGACACAGGTGAAGATCTTCTATTTTGCTCTCTCCGAGCATGATAGAAGCAACTTGGACTCGGCCAGTTCAGGATTTTTCTTGAACAACACTGATACGAGATGCTGGGAAATACTAAAGAACATGGCGCAAAAGCAATCCTAGGGAGAAAGGGAGAGAGGCCCAGTTGAGCAAGCAAGAGTTGCCAGTGAGTCCAAGGCAATGAGAGAGTTAAATGAGAAGATGGATCTTCTCGCAAAGAAGCTACTGCAGAAGGAAGACAATGAGTCCGAGGAGGAGGCACAAGTCAAGTACATGAGGCAACAGCAAGGGTACAGGAACAGTGACTATTCATGGTGAAAGGACAAAAAGTTCTCATGGAAGGACCCGGACAATTTTCTGCAGGATCCGGACGCCAAGCCTGCACCAGCCACAGAGGACAAGAGCACAGAGTTGCTCAATCAGGTCATCAAACAAAACCAGGAGTTAATGAACACATTTGGGCAACAAATCAAGCAACAGGGTGAATTTATGAACCAATTTGGGCAGACTTTGCAGAGTCATGGGGCTCAAATGAGAACTATAGAGACTTCCATGGCGCAGATGGCGGCTGAAATTGCAAGCTTGAAGAAGCCAGCACATCCGGGTTTTCCGGGTAACACCAATGTTCCCGGGGGAAACCAGCAGGCCAAGGCCATTCTACTGAGGAGCGGTAAGAAAGTGTTGAATCCAAGGGCGGATGACACAAGCACACCGCAGGACAAAGTTGAAGATGCAATCATCAAGGAGCAGCCCACACCTGTCACAGGGCAAGCTGAAGATATAGCTGAGAATGGTAATGAAGAACAAGCTGCTGAGGAGGAACCGCAGAAATTGACACCCTATGTGCCACCTCATCAAAGGGCACATACCGTTCCGGTCCCCTATCCCAATAGTGCAAAGGCAAGGAAGGTGGATGCACAATTCAAGAAATTTCTGGATAGCTTTAGAAAGTTATCGGTGAATATTCCGTTGTTAGAGGTGATTGAGAAAATCCCATCTTACGGGAAGTTTCTAAAAGATGTCATCAACAAAAAGAGGAAAATACCCGACACTGAGGTCGTGGTGCTGAAGGAGCAAGTGAGTGCTTTCATTATGGGCACTTTGTCGCCGAAGAGATAGGACCCCGGTTGTTTCAATATTTCTTGCTTTATCGGGAAGTTCAAATTCGGAGAAGCACTGTGTGATTCTGGGGCAAGCATCAATTTGATTCCCCTTTCTACATTTAAAAAGCTGGGATTAAAGGAGTCAAGGCCAAGCAACATGACTATCCAATTGGCCGATAATTCCGTGGTGAAACCTTATGGAATCTGTGAAGATGTCTTGGTAAAGGTGGACCGATTTGTTTTTCCGGCTGATTTCATGGTTATGGAAATGCAGGACGAGCATGGCAATGAGTTGCTACTTGGACGCCCATTCCAAGCTACAGCTGATATGATCTTGGAGATGGGGAGAGGTCGCTTGACCTTGGGCATTGCGGATGATCGCTTTGAGATGGTCATGCCCACTAGCAATGCGTCTACTAAAGCAAAAGCACACTGTAACATGGTGAAACATGTGGAGCACAATATCTCCCTTTGCCTTGGGAAGCCATTCTTGGACATGGCTCATGTGATGAGTAAGATGGATAATGGAACCTTAGTTGTAGACATTATGGAGCAAACTAAAGTTGTTTCTTTATGCAAAGATGTTGGGTTTCCGAATGATGAGAATGAGGACATTCCACCTTCTTGGGAGGATCAGGCGATCATTACTTTAGTTTTTGATGCATATCCAGAATTGTCGTTGGAGGCGTGTTTGTTAAATGTCACATATGATTGGATGCGGAGTACTTCACTCAAGGAGTGCGCCAAAATGCTTCAGATGCTTCCATGTTTTTACACGAGGCACTATGAAGATTTAGGTACACTTCCCCCACCACTGCAATCATCTCTTATTTGTCCGCCTGAGTTGGAGTTAAAACCACTGCCCCCGCATCTTAAGTACGTCTTTCTAGCTGAGAAGGACAAGTTACCAGTGATTGTATCTGCTTACTTGAGTGCGGATGAGGAGGAGCAACTACTGATAGTGCTCAAGAACCACCGTGGAGCTTTTGGGTGGTCTGTTGCAGACATCAAGGGGATCTCCCCTACACTTTGTCAGCATAAGATTTGGCTCGAGGAGGGAGCCAAACCAGTCATCCAGCCTCAAAGACGTTTGAATCCGAGCATGACGGAGGTCGTGAAGAAGGAAGTCATAAAACTTCTTGCTGCAGGGATCATATATGCCATATCAGATTCGACGTGGGTGAGTCCCACACAGGTAGTCCCTAAAAAGGGGGGAATTACTGTTACTACAAATCTGTTGAATGAACATGTCACCACCCGATTGGTAACCGGGTGGCGTGTTTGCATTGACTACCTCCGATTGAATGCCGCAACTCTTAAAGATCATTTTCCTTTGCCATTCATTGATCAGATTTTGGAACGTCTTGCCGGGCGGTCGCATTTTTGTTTTCTGGATGGGTATTCAGGGTATAACCAGATTTCTATTGATCCTTTGGATCAAGCGAAGTCTACGTTCACTTGTCCCTACGGGACTTTTGCTTACCGACGGATGCCGTTTGGATTATGTAATGCGCCGGCAACGTTTCAACGCTGCATGCTCGCCATATTCTCTGATATGGTGGAGCGTTGTCTTGAGGTTTTCATGGACGACTTCTCGGTTTATGGGGCGTCTTTTGATGAGTGTCTATATAACTTGGACAAGGTGCTGCAGCGGTGCGAGGACACACACTTGGTCCTCAATTGGGAGAAATGTCACATGATGGTGACGGAAGGAATAGTGCTAGGACACAAGGTGTCTAGCAAGGGTCTTGAGGTAGACCCCGTAAAAATTGAGGTGATTTCTAAGCTACCCCCACCTAATTCCGTAAAAGGGGTGAGAAGCTTTTTGGGACACGCCGGGTTTTATCGGCGATTCATCAAGGATTTTTCTAAAATCGCAAAACCTTTATCCGAATTGTTGGAAAAAGATGCAGTTTTTTATTTCAATGATAAGTGTCTTCACGCATTCGAAGTTTTGAAAGAAAAGTTGATTTCGGCTCCGGTTGTTCAAACGCCGGATTGGACAAAACCATTCGAATTGATGTGTGACGCTTCCGATTATGCAGTGGGAGCCGTTTTGGGGCAAAGGGTAGATAATAAGCCCGTTGTGATTTTCTACACCTCCAAAACACTTAATGATGCTCAATTGAACTATACAACTACAGAAAAAGAGTTACTTTCCGTCATATTTGCTTTTGAAAAATTTTGGCAGTACTTAGTGGGTTCTAAAGTAGTTGTGTGGACCGATCACGCTACGATAAAATATTTGATGGAGAAGAAGGATGCAAAGCCTAGACTAATTAGGTGGATTTTGCTTTTACAAGAATTTGATATTGAAATCAAGGACAAGTCGGGAATTGAAAATGTGGTGGATGACCACTTGTCTAGGTTAGAAAGGGTAGATGAACAAGGTTTACACATACCCATAACCGAGACGTTCCCCGATGAACAACTTTTGAAAATTGATTCTAAGGAACCATGGTTTGCTAATATTTTTAACTATTTGGCTTGCGGGATCATCCCGGAAGACTGGTCTTATCAAGAGAAAAAGAAATTCTTTCATTCTTTGAGATACTATTTTTGGGATGACCCAATTCTTTTGAAGCAGTGCAGGGATGGTATTCTTCGCAGGTGTGTGCCGGAGGTGGAGTACGAGACTGTTCTCCACCATTGCCATGCGTCGCCTACGGGAGGACACCATGCTAGTTCACGGACAGCAGCCAAAGTGTTGGAAAGCGGCCTTTATTGGCCAACTTTGTTCCGGGATGCCTATGATTTTGTGAGGCAATGTGACCCATGCCAGCGCGCAGGTAACATTTCAAGGAGACAAGAGATGCCCCTGAATGTATTTCAGGAAGTTGAGGTATTTGACTTATGGGGCATAGACTTCATGGGACCCTTTGTGTCCTCAAATTCAAATTTATATATCTTGCTTGCTGTTGATTATGTGTCGAAGTGGGTGGAAGCAATCCCCACAAGGACTAATGATTCGAATGTAGTGTGCAGGTTTGTGAAAGAAAATATATTTTGCAGGTTCGGGATACCCTAAATGATCATAAGTGATGGAGGCACACATTTCCGGAATCAGAAATTTTCGACACTTTTGAAGAAATATGGGGTCAAGCACAACATCGGCACCCCATATCATCCACAGACGCAAGGACAGGTGGAGGTTTCAAATCGGGAAATCAAGAAGATTCTAGAACGGACAGTGGCATCCACAAGAAAAAATTGGAGTGCCCTACTACCGGACGCACTTTGGGCGTATAGAACGGCGTACAAAACACCTATAGGCACCACGCCTTTTAGGTTGGCGTATGGCCGGGCTTGCCACCTTCCGGTGGAGTTGGAGCACAAGGCCCATTGGGCGCTAAGAAGGCTGAACTTGAGTTATGATGAAGCCGGGAAAAAGAGGATGTTCGAATTGAATGAATTAGACGAGTTACACATGACGGCATATGAGAATGCCCGCATCTACAAGGAGTGTACAAAGCTGATCCATGATCGACATATCGAGCTGCGCACGTTCAAGAAGGGAGATAGTGTTCTATTGTTTAACTCCCGTCTCAAATTGCATCCCGGGAAGCTGAAGTCCCGGTGGAGTGGACCCTTTGTAGTGGAAGAGGCGAGACCGCACGGTGCGATTCTTGTGCGTGATGGAGATGCTACGTTCTTGGTGAATGGGCAGCGCTTAAAGTTGTATTTTGGTGAAAACTACAAGAGAAAAGTGAATGAGGTCAAACTCATTACACTTGTGGATGAATGAGATGATGGGAAGACGTCTAGCCTAAGACGTTAAAGAAGGGCGCTTGTTGGGAGGCAACCCAACCATTGGTACATTAGGATAGGTTAATTTTAGTCATAGATTGCTTTTATTTCGTTTAATTTTAGTGTAAAGAAGATACCTTGATCCATTTGTTCAATGTGCAGGCACAGGCAGGGTCGATACCATCGACACACTGGTCGATGGTATCGACATGGGTTCAGGTTGACAGCTGCAAAAATCGCACTGAGTCGATACTATCGACGCCACCGTCGATGGTATCGACATACCTACAGGCAGGTCGCAATAAAAATGTCGATAGTATCGACATTCCAGTCGATACCATCGAGATCTCTGGAGAAGTTCAGAAGATTTTTGCTCAGTCAACTCGATACCATCGACGACCTCGTCGATGGTATCGACATGATCACAGGTTAAATTGAAGAAGTGGCGGTGTTGCAATAAAAGCAAGTCGATACCATCGACCCTCGTCGATGGTATCGACATCCATGTCACTGATCCACGCCAAGGCATCGACGACGATCACGAGTCCACGTCAGCAATCCGGGTGCTGCGTCGATACTATCGACTTGCGTCGATGGTATCGACAGGTCAGCAATCCGGATTTCCCGATCCAGCAAACTTCAGCCGTCGATACTCACGAGGGAGGCGGATAGCATCGAGACGTGTCGATACCATCAACCCGCGTCGATGGTATCGACGGGTCGACAGTAGCGCCGGCCAAGTCTATTTAAGTAGACTTGCAATGTCATTTGACGTCACACCTTCAGAGCAAACGTCCTCCTTTGCACCGAGCACTCCCCCGAGCCATCCAAGACTGAAGAGAAGCGACATCAAGCAGGGATCTTCACCGAGCGGAGAATCACTTCTCCATCTTCCCCGAGCTCTCTTCTTCTAATCCCATCTTTCTTGCAACAATGGTGCACGCCGCCGGATCATCATCCTCGCATGAGATTGTGGAGTTTGTTCCACCCCCTACTGCTTCAGTCTCACGTCCACGCCTGGCTCACCCTTCCGCGGAGGTGAAGAAGGTCTATGAGGAGATCATGAAGCGGAAGATCGAGCCGACCCGGTATCTGGACCGGGGAATGATCCGTGATCTGGGATTCGAAGCCAACTTGGCCTATGTGCTGAAGGGTCAAGCACACCACACCAGCATAAGGCCAGGCGAGCTGGAGCGCCATGCGGATGGGCAGTCGTTCTTCGGCGAATGGCCCACCTACAAGGAATTGGTGGCGGAGTTTATGGCGTCCCTCGACGTCTGCGTCGTACCCAACGACATGGTGGCGTCGGACCGTGAGTGGATCAAGGGGAGGGTGTCCTTCCGGCTGTTCAACATCAACTACAACATCACTCTTCAGCAGTTCAACAACATCTTTAACTGGAACCACTCCCAACATGATCACCGACGCCCAGATTCCCGCACCGACTACGACAAGATCTTCGCCGAGCTAGTCACAGTGCCGGCGGGAAAGACAGTGAGCTACCACAATGCTGCGGTAGCGGACTTCGAGCATCCCTTCGTCCGGGTCCTACACCGGATGTTGAGCTTTATGTTCTTTTCTCGGAGCGATTTGGCATTGAGCAAGTTTTAGGAGAGCGATCTTTTCTTCCTCTACATGCTCCTGAAGCGACAAGAATGCAACTGGGGTGCGTTCTTTCTGCAGTGCGTCCTGGCGGTGAAGAGGAGCACAAGGAAGGCTCCGATCCATTTTGGTGGGCTCATCACCAAATTGGCGTTGTACTTGGGGCTGAATTTCCAGTCTATGACTCCGATTTCCACGAGGAGTAAGGTGAATGTGCAACATCTGCATCGTTCAAACCTTATCCTTCTTCGGGATGGGTTGGCGTACGCACACTGCCACGTCAACCACGCTTACCAGGAATGCGCATTGCCGGATGTTGTCTTCAACATCGAGGGCGCACAGCACTTCCGGTGGCCGATCATAGCCGTCGAGTCCGATGAAGAAGAAGGCGGCAACGATGACCAAGAAGGCGAGGCTGAGGAGGAAGAGGAGGCTTTCACACCTCTTCGCACACGAGTAGCACCACGGAAGCGTCCTAGGATGCATCCGGGTGCATCTTCATCATCACAGCCCCAACCGCCATCACCACAGCCCTCGTGGCCAGGCGAGGATGTCTACTCAATGCAGGGAATGTACACGATGCTGCAGGACATACATAAGACACAGCAGCAACATCTAGAAATGTATACCGGTATTCAGGATACTACGAACCGGTTACTTGACAACCAAAGGGCGATGTTCGAGAATGAACGTCTCCTCCTCGACAACCAACAGCAGATACACAATCGGTTGCAAAGGATGGAGATGCAACAGGAGCCCTTTTATGACCATTACTGGAGTCAGAGCTACTTTGGAGGCTATCCACAGCCTCCTCTGAGGACCCATTACGATCCGAGCTTCCAGGGGGAGTATCCTTCTTGGGATCCTACGGCCCCGCAGTACCCGCCTCCGCCTCCACAAGATTGATCAGGGTATCTCTGTTCCACTCTTAAGATTGTTTTTGACTATGAGGCCATAGTCGAATTCAAGCTTAGGGGGGTAGCTGGAACAGCTCTATCTTTTCTTTTGTTTGTTTTTAGTTTTTGCTTTGCTATTTGTTCTTGCATTTTTAGTTTTTGTTTAGGATCCACATCTATCTAGTGTAACTGTGGATGTCGTAAAAGTTGTCATCTCGCTGTGTATTCATGGGAAATTTAAGGGAATTTTAAAATTTTTGTGTCTTTTGGATAGCTTGACTTGGTTGTCCTTGGGGAACTTGTCCGATGAAAATGATTGATTATGTCAACTTTAAAACATTATGTCACACCTATACTCCCTTTGACTCATGAAAAGTGGATAGTAACGGTTGTTTGAGCCTAACCTAACCAAATGGTAATGAGACCTTAATTGGATATAAGAGAGAGAACCCTTTGAATCACTACACATGTCAGTAGGGAGAGACACATAATACCCTTCTAAGGTTCAGTCATCTAATCTTGTGATCATTCCACTTCATTTTTCCATAATCCACCTAAGAATTGGAAGTAAAGTACAGTTTTAATTCTTTCTTGTGTGCATAGCATTTAGATAGGAATTGCATTGATATTTTCCATACTTTTGCATAAAAAGAGAAAAATATAGGGATTCATGCACATCACCTTTAGGTGCATGCCATGTAGTTGCACTCATGACTTTCATGATTATCATGCATAAAGTACATCATGTATCTCAGTTTGTCCTCAAAAGTGATCTAAACTGTTCCATACCTTCGAAATATTGCAAAGACTTCCAATCATGAAGAAAACAGCCCAATACATGTATCTCTAAGCAATTATGGATTAGTGGACTACAAGAAAAAAAAGGGAGAAGAAAAAAAAAATTTCTGAAAATTTGAAAAAATTGAGAAAAAAAAAGAAAGAGAATTTAGAAGGAAATGGAACAAGAGGGAGAAAGGAACATGATATCACTCGCATTACAGGAAAACTGAGTACATGATGTGGCTTCAGTAGATTTCCATCTCATTTTGAGGTGGAAGGTTAGGGCATGCATCATTTCACCCAATTTAGGCATTAGGGCATTTTTATTGTGCATTTGCATCACGTAGGACATTTTGTTTTATGCATATTGAAACTGTGCAATACTTCCAAGTTCTTCCATGAACCACCCATTCCATCCACCCGTTGCTCGGATTGGTAGGCCACCGTGAATTTCTCCTCACTAATGATTATCAGGAGAACTGCTTCCATATAGATGGTAGTTAGGGCGAGAAACGTAGTGTAGGCGATCACAAGATGCACCAATGCTGAATCGGCGAATTTTATTATGTTAACTGCCTTATGTGATAGTGTTCATCGGTTTGAAGGATAATTTCTCTTATTGATGATTATTGTCGCCTTTAGGGTAATTACTGTTCTGTGGTTAGAGAAGGCCAGTTTGAGAACGTTCAGTGGGAGTCACATGGGATGTTGGGTTGGGGTATTGATTTTTAGTTGACATTTGCAATTCTATTCTAAGGATTAGTTGCTCGAGGGCGAGCAATGTTTAAGCTTAGGGGAGTTTGATGCGATGATTTTGAGTCGCATTTATAGACCTTTTTCATATGTGTTTTGTGCTCTAATTACTCATTTTTATGGATAATATTGCATAATTCACTCATTTAGGTCTTTGCCATCATTCTATGTCAAATCCCCTTTGTTTTACCATTTTGAGCATTATTTATCATATTATCATAATTTGTGTGGATTTACTTGGTCTTATTGTGAAATTTCAGGAAAAACAAGTATTTGCTTCCTTCGATACCATCGACGGAAGTCGATACCATCGACTAAGCCACAGGTTGCCAGCCGAGAGGAGCAGCACAGAGTCGATACCATCGACACTCAAGTCGATGGTATCGAGATCCCTTCAGATTGCTGGCGAGGAATCCGTCGATACCATCGACCCAAGTCGATGCCATCGACACATTGAGGCTACAGCGTCGCTAAACGACAACAACCGACGCTAAAGAGAGTCGATACCATCGACCCAAGTCGATGGTATCGAGATGACCACAGGCGCTCAGACGAAAAGAAAAGAAAGTTGCCGCTAATACGCTGGGTCGATACCATCGACCCGCGTCGATGGTATCGATGCCGGCAGATATGCGTTGGATTCATTTTGATCTCGATCGGACGGCTGGAGTTATTTGACAACCTAATTAGGGACTTATACCTAATGACGGCCGCCCACACGAGGGGATCATCTCATTTTTGCATTGCATGAGTGCCGAGGAAGGAGAAAAAGGAGAACGGAGGCCAGAAGCTCATCCCGGGTGATTCGGATGATGCCGAAGATGAATTCCACCACCGACAGGCGGGGAAGCTCGTATTCTATGCCAAGGATCTACCGGTTCTTCTCCGTTCAGGGGTTTTCCCACTTGTTTCACGTTTTTCTTATGAATTCCCCTATTTCTACCATGTATTCGTGCGAGATGAACATGAGAGGCTAAAACCCTCCATCTTTAGGACCGGGAGTAGCCCGGGAATGCATTGTATGACAATTTTATATTGATAATTCATATTTTCTCTCTCAAATCCGTGGTATAGTTTCGTTTTCTCCATATATATTGTTATGCTTGATCACCATAATAATAGCTTAATGCCCTTAATCACTTCGACAGAAGGATTAACGGTTGAAAAGAGACGAAACCTACATTAATCAATAAAACCCTTGACAAAGGAGTTGTAAAATTAATGGTGGGAACTGAGAGATCGTTTATAATGCGCTTAGTTTAGGGGAATGATTACTACGACGGTGGAATCAACCTAAACCTAAGTAGTGAGTTACACCACGACAGTGGGTAATTCTGTTTTCAGGCCACTACCCGGATAGAGAGAGAAGAGTGAGGAATTATATAAAACCTAATACAATGTTGACCCGCGGTGAAACCGCAATCCTAAAGATATCCTTTTGAATTGATTAAATTAACCTTTAATCAATTGTTTTCTTTGTTTCATTTTTATTTTCTTTTAATTTTGACAACAAACCTTACTTTGTTATTCGGCCTAGCTGATTGCGATTAGTTAGTAGAAGTCTCCAATAATTCACGTATCCCTGAGTTCAACTCGGGCCTCACAAAGGCCTATATTACTCGACGTGTATACTTGCGTTTAAGCGCATAGTAAAATACACGTCAGTTCTCTACTCATCTGCCCTTTGGGTCCCATGAGTTCATGAAGGTGATCAATCTCCTAACCCATGGCCCTCAGACAATGATAGTTGTTACCTCCCGACCCCATGGTCATGTGAAACTAGGGAATTAGGCGACTCCTTCTTCCATCGGTCTTATCCCTACCTGACCCTTGGATAGACTTAGGATTCTAACATAGTACATGTCCAACTTAGAACCTTACCCAAGCCTTCATCATCTCTCTCAGCATTCACGACTGACTTTCATCCTTTCATAGGGATCATGGCGACCTGTCTTCCATGGTCAGGTCCCATACCGGTTACCTCCATGGTAACACATCCACATGCAATTTAGAGATGGCTATGTATGGGTCTACAGATTCATTTTCACACCATGTACTTTTCACTTAGCTTCTCAAGATCCTATGAAACCTCTTTAGGTCACCTCAAAACCAACAAAACTGGTATACACCCTACCAAAGGGTCCCTCTCCCAGGATGGGAGGAAACTACAACTTTTGATGACAAGGTCACAACTGTCCTTAGGGTTTGCATCCACTTGAGTATGTTTAACCCTAGCAAGCTACTAAGGCACGAGAAAACTACCTACCAAACCATGCTAGGTCACAGTCGTTCTCTTTCCTCAACATTAGATCAACTTAGTTGTGAGGGGTTCATCAAACACACCCTTAACTTAAGGGGGGTTTCTTTTTCCTCCACGCATGAGGAGTACCATGCTCAAAACTATAAAGACTCAAATCTCATTATGAGCATTGGGTACACTGCTTCCCCTCTTAGGCCTAGGCACCTGCATGCTCCATCCCTTACCACGAATCAAGCATGTCCAAGGTATGTCATGTACTTCCATGATCGTTTTATATATAAGCAGCACCCCAAAGTTAAGTCCTTCTCCAGGACAACCAACAAGGTATAAAGCCTCACAACTGGTTACTTAAGCCTCCTCAGGATCTATGGCATTCATTGTCTCATCTCAGCAAGTAACCACTTATACCAAAAGTATCATCCTCTCTCTTAGGGGTTGGTTCCTCTAGAGTCAACCAAGATGTCATCAACCTCCAGGGGTCGAGCATAAGGCAACCACTATCATCCACTTAGGTTGCATCATACTCAACTCCCCACTCTTCCTCATATCTCAGGATTTTAGGCTTCCAAACCCCTTACTGGGGTCCTACTTTCTATCTCTAGAGCTAACTCCACAGCCAACCATACAACTAGAGGTCCCCTCTCCATGACAGATCAAGCTCACAACCATACCTCTACGTGGGTTAAGCCTGTGCTCAAACTTGTGTTTGCTCAAGAGCATCCATACCCCTTTCATAAGCCATCCATCATGATCTCTTATCCAGGATTACATCAAGCTATACCCTACTTGCCTAAGCCCATAGGGTAACTATAGGTTCTTCTCTAACCTCATCGATGAAGGAGCTATCCTTCGCTCTCGTATGAATGACCATCTCCACGGTTGGGTTGCCATAGGTACTTGATCATTTAACCTCTTATGGCATCCCAAAGGCATGTCCAACCAAACACTCGGTCAACCATGATATCTAACTCATCATGTCATCTCCCTCTCTAACCTTCACTTAGGGTTAGGGTTACCATCATCCTCAAAGGATGTGCTAGGTCTCTACCTTTAATGGAGGTCTCTACCTCCGAGACATCCTCCTACCAAGGAGGTCTATCCTCAGGTCTCTCCTGAGGGCAATGACAACTCGTGTCATACGACCTAAGCATGTATCTATTCCTTTTATGCTTACTCTATTAAGCTTATGTCCATGACATCTTATTTACATGCTTTTTATTGATTTGGTGGAGGATTCCTTAATCCTTATCAACCTTACCCATACCTCAAGAGGTTGAGGAGAAGAGAGGAAACCCTAATCCTTAAGGTCCTTAATAGAATTTGAGTTGAGAAGGGATGAACAAGATGAGAGAGTCCTAAAGGTATCTTATTTCGATTCTTACCCTAAGACTTTGGCCAGGCAGTCACACGGATCCGGGAGTCCTCGTATTCTGACTAGCGGTGCGGAGGAAAATATTGCCAGCCCCCGGTCGTGATCCTTTTCTAGACACCTCTATCTTTCGGATAATCCTCTAATAACTCCCTTGGGTTCTATAGAATCTGTAAAATTTAATAATTATTAAACATTACTTGAGGAACCTATGCTCTGATACCAATTGTAACGACCCCGCCTCCCGGTAACCCTCAATTAAGGGAGACCCTAAGGTCAGAGCCGTTATTTAATTAACATGATCAAAGGTTCGACAAATAATCAGTAATAATTAATAAACTTTACCAACTAAACTGAAAATAGGTATAAAATAAAACTTTGTTTACCTTTTAAAATCTGGTATTTCTAATCTTCTATCCATGAAGATACTAATCTAACTAATCCTCCTGTGCACATTACTTCTCATTTAATTCTACATATGCCACTTTACTGTTTGTTCTTTTCATTTGTACCTAAAACGCCGACAAACAAAACGTCGGTCAGCCGAAGCTGGTATGTGGGGGAAACAATAATTGTGCAACTACGTTAACAATGTAATCAACCAAATATCATTTAACATCCAAGATTACTTTTTAAGCAATACTACTCAATCCTTGCCTATCCCCTTTCTCTGTAACGTCCCTGCAGTGGACATGGATACCACCTCTCTCATATGGTGGATCGTTACCCCCATGGCCCTACCACACAGGTAGCCAATACCTAGGGTTATGGAGTCGCATGGTCCTACCCAAAGGTAGACCAATCCCTGACTCATGATGACTTGATGGACCTACCCCATTGGTAGCCATTTACTAAGTCATTTAATGACCTGATGGACCTACCCTCATTGGTAGCCATTTACTAGGTCAATCTATAAAGCTACAGAGGGGACTAGGATCTGAGCTAGTAGGCATATTTCTTATGTGATAGTCATATTCACATTATACTTTGCATGAATTAAATACATCCAATAGTTTATCTCAAGCCACGATGGAAACATTGATAAAATCTCGGAAAACTAATTCGGGTAGTCATAAGCGTAACCACATACCAGTACATGCAGATTTGAGACTGAATAGTCCAGTCAACAATAGGCAAGCAAGCATTCAATAAGATCCTGAAACAAACATCCAATATTTTCTATCATGGATCATGGTATCTAATAGACCTTATTCGAGCCCTAGGGTCACTATTTCATTTTTAGGGTTTCTATTGCAATTAGGGTTTTACTTCCCTTTACCCTAATTTCCTCATCTATACTTCACAAGAGTTATTCATGTTACCTTTTAACAATATATATAACCTTAATTTCAGAACCAACGTATTTAATCATCAAATAAGTCCATTAAGCCTCTTTTCATTAAAGCTATCATTTTATCCTTTCTAAACTATGACAAAGTCATTATGCTCGTTTATCATTAATTCATAGTTCATTATGGTCCCAATCACATATGAACTCGATTTGCTATTAATTCCACCTTTTATTCATGAGAAAACCCTAATTACTATATTTAGGGTATTTATCCACAAATTAGTAACTTAATGCTCGAAATAGCTTAGATTCAGCATATTCCAACTTTAATCATGAAATTAACCAATTAAAGCCATCAATAGTCGAATTAGTCAAAATTAGGGTTTCAAGGCCCATTAAAGAATTATTCATGCACATTAAACTTGAAATTAAACTAATTACATGCAAACTCATCTTTTTTCAAACTTAATGATCCTTTTTATCATTAATAGGCTAATACTAACTTTATATACTCATTTAACCCTTTCTAACTCATTAATCATCACAGGTTAGGGTTTTCATTGATTAAACTATTAAAGATAGTACCTCTATATACTTTTCAAATTGCATAAGGAATCAGGCTCCAATTATATTTTATTTAGATTCCTCTCGATTTTCTGAGCAAGTTTAATGTATAACATGTCCTTATTCGACCTACCATTTATTTACTATGAATTAAACAAATTTTACTTACCAGAGCCAATCAGAGCGTGCCACGTCGCTCCTTGCATGCATGTTGCTTGCTGGGTTTTGAAAACATTTTGATTTGTCTCTTATACCCCCAAGCGACTCCTGGGCTCTTTTCATCCCCGAGGGGCAAAACCGTCTAACGCCAGCTCGTCCCCTTCCTCCGCGTGACCTAACACAGCCGCGACTAGCAAGCTGCAGGTGCGGCTAGGCCGCCCTCCACGAACATCTCCGGCCACCGGAGAAGGACCCCAGGCCTCCGCCGGACCTACCCGCACTTCAGGGTGTCCTCGACTTGAGTCTGAAGGAAGCAACTCGCGTTGGCCGCGTCCGCGACCACCTACACGCTTTTCAGCCAAGCTGCGATAGCCCTACCTAGGTTTGGGCATGGAAACGACGGCAGAGCTTTCCCCTGACATCATGGAACCTTCCTCATCGATCGTGGTGACCCCACGCGTCCCCGCTGTACAGGGTTTGTTCTATACTCTTTGCTTAGGGTTCAAAAGAAGAAGAAGAAGGAAAAGGAGAGAAGGAGTCGTGGGATTTATCTCTGAAACTCGATCCAGGGGGTCTACCCCTTTATATAGAGGGGTACCCATGCCTATGAACGTTTGCCCACAAAGAAAGCAAGGATTTTCCTATTCAAAAAGGGTTTTACCTTCATTATAAAGTAACCTTTTATCTCTTCATAAACTTCTAATATAACCATACTATTTGGGTATTTAGAAAATCGAAAACCTTTTTCCCTATTCTCTCTACTCTTGCCTTTTGATTCTTGGGCACAAATTTCTATTTTCTTTTTAATAGAAATCACTTCCTTCTTTACAATCCATTAATTATGTATGCACATTATCTTCTTATTTAATAATTTTGGCATTTTATCTTTCTTTCCTCTTTATTGGGTTTCCTTAGATTCTAAGAAACTCAAAGAATTCGAAATTCCTTTTTAAGGAATACTCATCACCCTTAAATGCATCAATATGCATTATTCCACATTATCTTGTTTTATTTCTTATTAAAATAATTCCCTTTTGAGGATTTCTCTTTATTTCTCTTGTATCTTCCTCATTGGTATTCCTTTTATCATTAGGAATCATTGGGATACGAAATCCCACTAAGGATAACTCAATTGCACCTCTTTTCACATGTTTTCCACATATTACCATTATCATCAATTTATTTCTCGATAAGGAAATAGTTAATTGATAATTTCTTTTATTATTGTATTCTCTATGCCACCTTGGACTCCTTGGAACCCAAGGAACCCAAGAGGTCTGAAATTCATTCTTGGATTACATTCCTTTGCCTCCTAGAGGTTTCCACACTTTTCCTTTTTCTCTATTTTCTTATTTACTCAATAATAGTGGAATTTCTTCTATCCTTTCTTGTTATTGGGCCCAATAGCCAATAAAGCCCACAAACAAATCAACAAGGCTATTTTAAACGAAAAACATGCATTCATTCATTATTTGTTCATTTATCTTTAATATGAGAAATTACATTTCTCAGCAATTGAACCCAAAATCAGGGTTGTAACAGTTCCCATCCTTGACTACATATCAAAAAACCGACAACCCTTTTACATTGAAGACAATATGGAAACCAACAGTCTCATCGTTTTCCTTAATCCACACAATGTCAAAATTGGGACTTGTCTAAATCAACTTATTAAAGATCAACCCATGAATCTCCGATGCAGTTACATTGATGTATTCGCTTAGAACTATTCATACATGCTAGGGTTGGATAAGTAGATCATGGTTCAGTGTCAGTCAATAATCCCTAGAATCTTCCCACTCAAGAAGAGGGATATTTGACTTTGACTAGATTGGAGCCTCAAGAATAAAGAAGAGATTTGAGAGCAGTGTAGTAATGGTTTCGTAGAGCCAGTCAACTAGTCAACATGGCTCATCAATATTGTGCTTATACTAAAGAAATATAGAAAACTAAGCATCTGCATAAGCTACCATGGTCTCAACAATGTGTCTTCCAAACACAACTTCTTGCTAACACACATAGATCTACTTGTCGACAACACGACGGTCGTTCCCTCATAAGCTTTGTGTATGGATTATCTAACTACAATAAGATAAAAATGGATAAATAAGACAAGGATACATCATCACATCATCTTTTAAAAGTTATTGTAGTTGCATAAATATTCAATCATTTACAATATCCCCTTTACTAGAATCAATCTGTACTCCTACAACATTTTTGAGTTTAAACTAAATATTATGGAAAGATTTTTAGTCCCAATTTTATTTTAAAATGTGTACTAGAAGATTGTCATTTTTGTCTGCATATGTATGGTGGGAGTCAATTAGGTGATTATAAGGGTTGGTAGGTGAAAGTATATGTTTTATTTCTTCTTTTCAATTTATTGTCATGACCACTACAACAAGTAGTCATTATGAGCCATTCTTCAAACATTTAATAGATCCTAAAATAGAATACTTTGTACAGTAAAAGTTGTCCACATCAGGAAAATTATTTTAAGTAGTTAGCTCTGACTACAAACTAGCTCTAGACTAAATAAATGTCCACCTTAATTACTTTTCTACTTGAGGAAGCAACAACTTAGGGATAGGTACTGGTTCAAATAATACATTGAAGTGACAATCACAATAGTCTCATCAATAGTGGCATCAAGGTTTTTTTTTCTCCCAGAAATCTGAACTTCTAATTCCTTAGACATATAGGAAGTAGGCAAATCATTCCTGATTTTAACTATGAAGAAGTTCACATATGTATTTATGACTCGTTTATGTAGTAAACCGTATTGGATTTTGACACAAACAAATGGGACATGATCTATGGCCTACAAAATTCTCACCTGAAGGTAGGCACTTGAGAAAACATTACAAATAGCATGGGTGGTTATAGATAAAGTTTACACAATAAAAGTTAATCAAGATGTGTATTGAATTTTAAATTTGATTAACATCAAACTATGTCTTAAACAAAGTTAATTATATCGAGATGGAAGGTAGAAGGGCAACAAGCTGCTACGCTGGTCCTTTCTGGATGGAAAAAAATCATGTCTTAGTAACCTACTCATGTATACCGATTAGACACGAAGCTCATGTATATTAGGGCCAAATGTTGTACACATGGACAATTCACACGACAAATCGCTCTTTGCTAACTATGTCGAGCAAGGTTCAACTCAAGTTGGGCAAGAACGGGATCCGACTCAATACCATGTATATATACATTTCCCAGAAATTTATGTGATTGGTAAAGCAGAAAAGTAATTAGTTGTTGATAACAGGAGCAGAGACTTTGTTAGATTAACTGAAAATGAGGCGCATCCGAAAGTTATGGAAAGTTAGGGGCTTTGGGCAAACTTCAAATGTATTAATCCTCCCGTGTTCACGAGCTCCACAGGGAATCGAATCGGCTTGCTTCTCACACCTGCAAATATACGATGAAGTACAATCCAGCTGGCGTCTGTTAATTTGGATCTCTAACGGACAGCCCGTCAGTCACGCTGCACCCAGGGATGGAGAGTATGTTCCGTCCTTGACCAAACTAACTCAAATTCACTTCATAGGTGAAGTTTAGGAAAAGAGTTAGGCTATACATAGTCAGGATTACACCCGGCCACCCACATGTTTTTTTGGGAATCTCAACTATTTTTTCTGATACAAATTAACTCTACACTAATTAACTTCATGCAGAAACCGAAAAGTCATTCCACTCACTTCTTTCCCGTCCTAATTTTTACTAATTCATTTTTCTCTTGCAACTCCTCTCTAGTCTCATTTCACCCTCTGAAATTCCCCACTAGTTCAGTACGCCCGATTCATAGCTATCGTCAATCATGTCGTAGTACATTGTCGTACTCGCGTCTGCGGGTGTTATAGCCGATAGTCTTTCACGTCCTGATTGTATTCTCCATCGTTGAACACCACCGCATACTCTTAAAAATCTTTCTGCCGAGCAACTAGCCCAGTACTAGTACAATATTTATGCCAAGTCAGGTACAATATTTATGCCAGGTCAGGTTGCTGAGTGTCCTACCGGAGAGTTACGTACTGCCTTGTCAAAGTATTGCACCCAAGTTCCAGCTTCCTTTGTATTTTCTCTTCTTCCTCATCTCTCATATTGTACGACTAGTACCATACATCATGTATTACACCTCGTGCACTGTATTGATGTGTAAAATCAAACATGTAAAATATTTGATGTACTGTAATATGTGTATGTACTGGACTCGGAAAATAATTTAGTAACATGCGTATATCTTTTAACAAAATGTGAACTACTTTATGTAGGTACTGTATGTAGATATCAATATTCTTTTGTACATGATTTTCTGAGTTAATGTATGCGATTTATGGAGGTATTAAATGTGGTTAGTACTGTACTTGTATAATGTGTCTGACAGTAATATACTTCTTCTACGCAATTTCAACAAATGATGTTATTGATGTACGTCAACACTATACATCATGTACTATAACAAATGTACTTCTACGCAACTTTGACAAATGATATTATTGTCTCGTATTGTATGTTGTACGTATTGTATGTGTGTTGGTACTATACACCGCGAAATTAAGATAACATCTGATCATCATAAACAATCACTTGAACGGGAGAATGAGCTTCATTCAGACTTTAAAAAAATTAGTTTACAATTATAAATAATATAGATAAGAAAGTTCAATACAACTGATAAAGTATAATATGTATGGATTTTGTGAAACAATATCGAGTGAGATGAAGCAGAAAGACTACTAGTATTGCACATCTGTACAAGTATTAAATTGAATATTTTTAGAAAAATAAACGCAACATGTGAAACAACGAGATTAAACGCAACACATGAAAATAGAGCAAAATGAATATATATTTTTGTGTATATATAATATATTGAACAAAACTTATGATATAAATTACAAATAAAAAGTATCAACAAATGTACTAAGTGCGTATTTGAGAAGGAATCTGGACTAGGAGAAATCGGTAGGCAACCGATCTTTTCAAAAAATATAGAGAGAAATAAAAACGAACAAAATATTAAATCTAAGTGATTTTTTGTAATCAATGGTGATCAATTATCACAAATGTAATTAGTTGAAAAATGGATAGAATATATCTCTATTTTCATGATTTTTGCATGGACAATAACACAAAAGTCTGCTGCACACGAAGCATTGTGCATTAAATCTCACATTTTTCTGATTTCTGAGTTGGCCAGCGGGTGGGTAATTGTGACTAGAATTTTTCTAAGGAAAAGCATCATTCGTAGGAGGAATCATAACAGTAGACGTTATTACGTATAACTCGTACGATGATATCTCACGAGGAATTTCGTTACTTTTCTAATCACATCGATCAAGATAAACAACAGCCTTAAAACCCTTTCTCCTTTACTCAACCAATTGGATCCCAAAAGCAAACGCGCGCGCTGGATGAGGTAAAGCGAGGTGTAGTAAAGGCTGTAAAGCGAACATGAGGATGGAGGAGAGGGAAAAGAGCGGTATCCGCCCCCAGCTGCTTTATGTGGATATGAATTTTGCTTCCTGATTAAGCAAGGTATAGTAGCAGAAACCCAAGATCTTTACCTGTAAACTTTGAGGTGGTAGTGGCGGAAAAACAGGTCGGTATCTACAGACACGGAGCGATCCCAGAGTAACAAAGAGAGCGAGCAGCAGAATGGCGATGAGCAACCATGTCGTGGGCGGCATCAACTTCGTCGCGGTACTGCTATCAATCCCGATCATCGCCGCAGGGATATGGCTGTCGACCAAGACGGACAACACCTGCGTCGCACTCATACAGTGGCCCGTCATCGCCCTGGGGATCGTGACCTTAGTTGTGGCTCTGGCCGGTTTTGTTGGCGCGTTCTGGCGCCTGCACTGGCTGCTGCTCTTCTACCTTGCCGCTATGCTCGTCCTCATCATGCTGCTTCTTGCGCTCGTGTGCTTCGTTTTCGCTGTCTCGTTCCGCGGACATGGCCACCTCGCACCTGGGAGGTTCTACCTCGAATACAGGCTCGACGACTACTCGACGTGGATGCGGCACGCCGTTGCGGGTTCGAGCAAATGGCCGAGTGTCAAGTCCTGCCTCAGCTCCACAACTGTCTGCTCCAACCTCAACCAGACGTACGGGACGGCGCAGCAGTTTTTCATGGCGCACATAAACCCGATGCAGGTACGTACTCAGCACACAAGTAATTCGACACGATCATATATATATATATGCATTGCGACTGACATGAACTGGTTTTCCGCCGACGGCTCCTGTTCGGTCTCCTCAAGTCCGGGTGCTGCAAGCCTCCGACGAAGTGCGGCTACACGTTCATCAACCCCACATTCTGGATCAGCCCAATCGACCCCACCGCCGACCGGGACTGCGTGCTCTGGAGCAACGACCAGGCGGAGCTCTGCTACAACTGCGACTCATGTAAAGCAGGCGTCATAGCCAACCTCAAGAAGGAGTGGAAGAGGGCCGACCTCGTCATCCTCATCGCACTCGTCCTACTCATCTTCGTCTACTTCATGGGTTGCCTCGCCTACCGGAACGCCAAGACGGAGGACCTCTTCCGAAAGTACAAGCAAGGATACATATGATAGGCACCCAGTTTTTCACGCTCCTTGTGGCGATTAATGCCAAGTGTTAGTGCATTCTAATCATGGACGTTTGTTAATAACTGCCTCTACAAATGGACTGCGATTACACGAGGAGCAGCCTACTCCGGTCCAAGCCGGGTGCAGCAAATCCACGCTCATATGATAGTCATTGTGATGCCGGTGATTTTAATCCTATTGACTTCATCAGCTGGGGTTGGAATCAAGATAGATAGAGAGCAAGAGATATTTATGTGTGTTATGGTCATTTGTTCGTAATTTTGGTTTGATTGCTGAGACTCTGCTGTCGCGGTTAATTTCTTAAACTTTTCTTTTTAAATTATTAAATGTTTTCTTAGCAAAGTAGGTTTAAACTAAAGATAGTTGCGTGGGCATTGGTAGTGAAATTTTACATCATCACTTCCTCCAAATTCTTTGGCCGATGGGAACCGCGCATTTTGCATGCATTTCAAGATATAAGTATCGTTGCATAGCCCGATGGACTATGAGTTCATGTTTCCACAGTATGAGCTCAACAAGTAAAATGCCTTATTGGCCGGCCCCACTCTCCATGTTTCCTTGATTAATGTATCCACCATTGGCTAATTTTCTAGCTCTACCCAGTTCATTCTTTATATATATATATATATATATATATATATATATATATATATATATATATATATATATATATATATATATATATATATATATATATATATATATATATATATATATATATATATATATATGAGTTGGTTTTTGTTACCCGCGCGGGTACTGTACCAAAACTACCCGTCTTTACATTAGCGGTGGCACTAATGGTAAATAAAGTGCTTTGGCCCTTGTTCCAGATCTGCCGCAGAACGAGGAGCCGGAAATTCCTCCTTCCCCTTCCTTTGTTCCCAACCTTGCGGACCTGCTGTCCCATACAAAGAAGATACAACTCCGGTAGATTATCTCCGATGGCAAGAAACTGTCCCAGCAGATCAAAGTTGTGAGGATCGATTCCCTCCTCGGCACCGTAGCTTAGTTAATCTGGTGTCGTCGAGCCACAGGACACGACGGCCCTAATTCGTATCGTCGGCTTCGTGTTAGCGTTGAGATTGTCATCCGATGAAGCCGCCGTCAAAACTCGAAGACCTGGTAGAGAACCGATGATCCGCTCAGCACTGTTGTCGTCATCCGTTAGCAACGGCCTCCAAGGAGAAGGCGAAGCCGAGGAAGAGGAAGAGGCACGAGGAAGAAGACGAGCAGGTGAATGCGGTAGCAGGGTTCATGGAAGGCCTCGTCAGACAGCTTATTGTACACCAGGAGGAACTACACGGCCAGTTCCTGGATGCGCTAGAGAGGAGGGACAGGGAGAGGGCTACAAATCAGCCGCTAGCTGGGTACCATCACCGCTACTGGGTCATTCTTGACTTTTTAGGAGCCCGTCCAACCTCCATTCCAACTCCGCCACCGCCACAGCTTGTAGGCGCCGTCCATGCCCGTAGCTTTTTCTTCTACCTCCTTCTACTACAGATCCTACTCCTCGTCTTCCTGCATAACCACCTAACCGACTCTCAATTCAGGAGGCGGGAAGATAGAGTAACGGAAAGAGAAACGGTAAGGAATCAACCAGCACCAGCATGAGCAGCAACGTCCACCTTTCATTCGAGCATCCCCAGGCGTACTGGCCTTGGAGCCACAGCAGCGGCTTCCACATGGCCGTCCACGGCATCCACATGCCAAACTACTACTACTACCAACAGCAGCAGCAGCAGCAGCAACAGCAACTGCAACTGCGACAACAGCGACAACATCAGAACCAGTAGGAGGTGGATCATGGTGGCGGTGGTGGGTACAGCAACCCCAGCACCACCACCTACCACATCCCCCACCACCGAGATACCATCAACGAGAAGGAGCACCTGTTCGAGAAGCCCCTTACCCCCAGCGACGTCGGGAAGCTGAACCGTCTTGTGATCCCCAAACAGCACGCGGAGAAGCACTTTCCATTGGACGGCGATTCCGGTGAGAAGGGCTTGTTGCTGAGCTTCGAGGACGAGACGGGGAAGGCGTGGAGGTTCAGGTACTCATACTGGACCAGCAGCCAGAGCTACGTTTTGACGAAAGGGTGGAACCGATTCGTGAAGGAGAAGCGTATGGATGCTGGTGACGTGGTGCTGTTCCAAAGACTAATATTAATTTGTATATATCTATCTGACACTAAAAATAACACCAAAATAACACCAAAATAACATTAGGACACAAAAAGTAACGATAAGAACACTAAGAGTAACTGTGACATCAGAGAAAAAAAGTAACCTTGTGATTCAAAAAAGTAACTCTAACAGAAGAAGAAGGTAAAACACGTATCACAAAAACAATGTGTATGGAACTCAGAGTAACAAAATGTCCACCCACCTTAATATTTAATCATGCATTACAAAATGTCCACCCACCTTATTATTTAATCATACATGTTATAATTTTTCCGTGTACATTACAAAGTATCTACTTTATAATTTGTTCATGTATATTATGGATTCTTTATATACATTACAAAATGTCCACCCACATTAAAAAATTATTTATTCCATGGTCTTGCAATGGTAACAACTCAAGACGCCTCCTAATGAATGTCCGTTCATCATTCAATTAGTTGATTCATTTTCCTCCACTGTGCTTCCACTTATAAATGGTTTAAATACATTTATGGTTTGAATGATTATGTTCTTGAATGCTTTAAATACCTTTATGCTTTAAATGTTGTAAGAGTAACTCTGAAACCACTACGAGTCACTGATACAACCATGCGAGTAACTGAACTGAAAGTAACAGAATGCTTGAGTAACTGAAAAGTAATGATTGAGTAACTGAGAGTAATGCTTGAGTAACTGAGAGTAATGGTTGAGTAACTGAAACTAATGCTTCAGTTACTCGCATTGTTTTTTCAATTATGCTTTGAATGATGTAAGAGTAACTCTGAAACCACTATGAGTAACTGATACAACCATGCGAGTAACTAAACTGAAAGTAATAGAATGCTTGAGTAACTGAAAAGTAATGCGAGTAACTCTCGATGCCATGCTAGTTTTTTGTTCCCAGAAGACATGCGCAATCCCTCAACTTCATCTAATTTAACTGTCTGATTGTGGTGTACGCTCATTGAAGGTAAATTAGATTTAAACTGTTGAATTTATATTCTCTCTCTCTCTCTCAAACGATTAGTTGAATTTGGTGCCTTTACTTGTATTAACCCACTCAGTTCGCAAATTAATTTCCTACCAATTTGTCTACAAGTCAATGATCATCTAACTCGCACCTAGACGTACGTCAAAGTAGAATTTTGCCAAGTTTCTACTTCCTTAATACCTTCCTTAATTTGCAACACCAAATTGTCTGATCTTCATGGAGTAACATGTCATGCACATGTGACATTTTTGACGACCGAGCAACACCAAAGATCCAAAACCTGGGTACTAACGGAGGAATAAATAACATTACTAGTGTTATCGTGGTGTTGGGATACAATGCTTGAGTAACTAAAAAGTAATGCTTGAGTAACTGAGAGTAATGCTTGAGTAACTGAGAGTAATGGTTGAGTAACTGAAACTAATACTTCAGTTACTCACATTGTTTTTTCAGTTATACTTTGAATGTTGTAAGAGTAACTCTGAAACTACTACGAGTAACTGATACAACCATGTGAGTAACTGAACTGAAAGTAATAGAATGCTTGAGTAACTGAATAGTAATGCTTGAGTAACTAAAATTAATTCTTGAGTAACTGAGAGCAATGCTTAAGTAACTGAGAGTAATGGTTGAGTAACTGAAAACCCCTGCGAGTAAGTGTCACAACCCTGGTGTAACTGAAAACATACTGTGAGTAACTGAAAAAGGACTATGAGTAACTGAAAAAACATTGTGAGTAACTGTGACAATACTGCGAGTAGCTGTGACAATAATGCGAGTAACTGAAAAAACCCTACAAGTAACTGTAATAGCAGTTAGAGTAACTGCGAAAACACTGTGAGTAACTGAAAAAACACTGCGAGTAACTGGACAAACAATGTGAGTAACTGAAAAAAGCCTGTGAGTAACTGAAACAAGCCTGCGAGTAACTGAACACTGCAAGTAATGGTTGAGTAACTAAAAAAACACTGCGAGTAACTGTCACAAACCTGTGAGTAACTGAACAAACACTGCGAGTAATTGTCACAACCCTGCGAGTAATTAAACAAACACCGTGAGTAACTGAAAAAACCCTGTGAGTAACTGAAAAAACCCTGCGAGTAACTGAAAAAACCCAACGAGTAATTGTGAAACACTACGAGTAACTATGACAACAATGTGAGTAACTGAACGAGCACTACGAGTAACTCAAATAGAGTAACTGTGAAAACAATACCAGTAACTGAAAAAGCACTACGAGTAACTGTGACAACCCTGCGAGTAACTGAACGAGCACTACAAGTAACTCTAACAGCAATAAGAGTAATTGTGATAGCCTAGAAAAGAAACACTATGATTCAAACTCAGTTACTCTTATACTTTGTAAGAGTAAATGTGATAACACTAAGAGTATCCATTACACACAAAGACAAACACATATTCTTCAAAAAGAATAACAACTGATCAGAACATATTCTTTGTAACATATTCAAAGTATACATACAACTATTGGAGAACAAGGTAAAACAAAAATAGATTACAAACACAAGTGAAGTATATAGAAGGTTACAAAATCACTTTTACAAAACTACACAAAAAGAACAACTCATGACAGATTTGAACATGCCTCAAGGACGCACTAATCAACTACAAACTCTACTAAAAAAGATAGAACCACATATACATCAATACCAGTAGCAACATCACCAGATCGTCGGTAACTGTTATCAAATAATTACTTTTGAACCAAACCTACTACACAAAAAACAACTTAGCTAGTTTCACTTTCCTCCACACCATTGCCTCTGTGAATTTGTTAGTCACATCATAATCTATGCAACCAACCAGTATGAATATGTTTAATCATAGATGTACAATTATTTCATAAATTACATTTAGTGGTCAAATAATTACTTTTTATGAAAAGTAATGCTTGAGTAATTGAAATTAATTCTTGAGTAACTGAGAGTAATGCTTGAGTAACTGAGAGTAATGGTTTAGTTACACGCATTGTTTTTTAGTTATGCTTTGAATGTTGTAAGAGTAACTCTGAAACCACTACGAGTAACTGATATAACCACGCGAGTAACAGAACTGAAAGTAAAAGAATGATTGAGTAACTAAAAAGTAATGCTTGAGTAATTGAAATTAATTCTTGAGTAACTGAGAGTAATGCTTGAGTAACTGAGAGTAATGGTTGAGTAACTGAAAAAACCCTACGAGTAACTGTCACAACCCTGGAGTAACTGAAAAAACACTGTGAGTAACTGAAAAAGGACTACGAGTAACTGAAAAAACACTACGAGTGACTGTGACAATACTGCGAGTAACTGTGACAATAATGCGAGTAACTGAAAAAACCCTGCGAGTAACTGTAATAACAGTTAGAGTAACTCCGAAAACACTGCGAGTAACTGAAAAAACATTGCGAGTAACTGTCACAACCCTACGAGTAACTGAAGAAACACTGCGAGTAACTGAAAAAACACTACTAGTAACTGAACACTGCAAGTAATGGTTGAGTAACTGAACAAGCACTGTGAGTAACTGTCACAAACCTGTGAGTAACTGAACAAACATTGTGAGTAACTGTCACAACCCTACGAGTAACTAAACAAACACTATGAGTAACTGAAAAAACCATGCGAGTAACTGAAAAAACCCTGCGAGTAATTGAAAAAAGCTTGCGAGTAAATGTAAAACACTACGATTAACTATGACAACAATGCGAGTAACTGAACGAGCACTACGAGCAACTCAAATAGCAGTGTTACTACGGCGGCGTGTACCCTAATCGATGGCCCGATCATCATGGGTGCGGGACCTTCTGGGCTTGCTGTGGCTGCATGCCTACACAAGCTCGACGTCCTGACCCTTATCCTGGAATGTATCAAATGAATCGCCTCTCTATGGAAGCACTAGACGTATGACTGGCTCCGTCTTCACCTCCCAAAACACTACTACGAGTTGTCGCTGATCGACGTTTTGTTTGTCGGCATTTTAGGTACAAATGAAAAGAACAAACAGTAAAGTGGCATATGCGGAATTAAATGAGAATTAACGTGCATAGGAGGACTAGTTTGAGTAGTTCAGCTGTGGTTAGAAGTTTAGTATTATCCAAACTTTTCAAAGGTATGCAAAAAATTTATTACAACTTTTTAGTATAGATTGTTGAAATTTAATAATTGTTATTGGTTAAATTTCGAACCTTTGATCCAAAAGTTATGGGTACGGCTTCGACCTCTCAGTCTCCCTTAATTGGGGGTTACCGGAAGGTGGGGTCGTAACATTTGAGTAACTGAACAAACACTGCGAGTAACTGTGACAACCGTGCTAGTAACTGTGACAATACTGCGAGTAACTGTCACAACCCTACGAGTAACTGAACAAACACTGCGAGTAACTGAAAAAAACCATGCGAGTAACTAAAAAAACCATGCGAGTAACTGAAAAAACCATGCGAGTAACTGAAAAATCCTACGAGTAACTGTGAAACACTACGAGTAACTATGACAACAATATGAGTAACTGAACGAGCACTACGAGTAACTCAAATAGCAGTTAGAGTAAATGTGAAAACAATACTAGTAACTGAAAAAACACTACGAGTAACTGTGACAACCCTGTGAGTAACTGAACGAGCACTACGAGTAACTCTAACAACAATAAGAGTAATTGCGATAGCCTAGAAAAGAAACACTATGATTCAAACTGAGTTACTCTTATACTTTGTAAGAGTAAATGTGACAACACTAAGAGTATCCATTGCACACAAAGACAAACACATATTCTTCAAAAAGAATAACAACTGATCAGAACATATTCTTTGTAACATATTCAAAGTATACATACAGCTGCTGGAACACAAGGTAACACAAAGTAAGTGAAGTACATAGAAGGTTACAAAATCACATGCTCACGGCCCCACTGTCTATATACCCTCTTAAGCCTGCAATTCTTGAGTAACTGAGAGTAATGGTTGAGTAATCTGAGAGTAATGGTTCAGTTACTCGCATTGTTTTTTCAGTTATGCTTTGAATGTTGTAAGAGTAACTCTGAAACCACTACGAGTAACTGATACAACCATGCGAGTAACTGAACTGAAAGTAACAGAATGCTTGAGTAATTGAAAAGTAATGCTTGAGTAACTGAGATTAATTCTTGAGTAACTGAGAGTAATGCTTGAGTAACTGAGAGTTATGGTTGAGTAACTGAAAAAAAAAACCCGTGAGTAACTGTCACAACCCTGGAGTAACTGAAAAAACACTACGAGTAACTGAAAAAGGACTACGAGTAACTGAAAAAACACTGCGATTAACTGTGACAATAATGCGAGTAATTGTGACAATAGTGCGAGTAACTGAAAAAACCCTACAAGTAACTGTAATAGCAGTTAGAGTAACTGTGAAAACACTGCGAGTAACTGTCACAACCCTGCGAGTAACTGAACAAACAATGCAAGTAACTGAAAAAAGCCTGCGAGTAACTGAAACAAGCCTGCGAGTAACTGTGAAATACTATGAGTAACTATGACAACAATGCGAGTAACTGAACGAGCACTACGAGTAACTCAAATAACAGTTAGAGTAACTGTAAAAATAATACGAGTAACTGAAAAACCACTACGAGTAACTGTGACAACCCTGCGAGTAACTGAACGAGCACTACGAGTAACTGAAAAAAGCCTGCGAGTAACTAAAACAAGCCTGCGAGTAACTGAACACTGCAAGTAATGGTTGAGTAACTGATACCACTACAAGTAACTGATACAACCATGCGAGTAACTAAAAGTAATGCTTGAGTAATTGAGAGTAATGGTTGAGTAACTGAAAAGTAATGCTTGAGTAACTGAAATTAATTCTTGAGTAACTGAGAGTAATGCTTGAGTAACTGAGAGTAATGGTTGAGTAACTGAAAAAACCCTACGAGTAACTGTCACAACCCTGGAGTAACTGAAAAAAAACTGCGAGTAACTGAAAAAGGACTACGAGTAACTGAAAAAACATTGTGAGTAACTGTGACAATACTGCGAGTAACTGTGACAATAATGCGAGTAACTGAAAAAACCCTGCGAGTAACTGTAATAGCAGTTAGAGTAACTGCGAAAACACTGCGAGTAACTGTCACAACCCTACGAGTAACTGAACAAACAATGCGAGTAACTGAAAAAAGCCTGCGAGTAACTGAAACAAGCCTGTGAGTAATTGAACACTACAAGTAATGGTTGAGTAACTGAACAAACACTGTGAGTAACTGTCACAAACATGTGAGTAACTGAACAAACACTACGAGTAACTGTCACAACCCTGCGAGTAACTAAACAAACACTGCGAGTAACTGAAAAAACCATACGAGTAACTGAAAAAACCATGCGAGTAACTAAAAAACCCTGCAAGAAACTAAAAAAAGCCTGTGAGTAACTGTGAAACACTATGAGTAACTATGACAACAATGCGAGTAACTGAACGAGCACTACGAGTAACTAAATAGCAGTTAGAGTAACTGTAAAAACAATACGAGTAACTGAAAAAGCACTACGAGTAACTGTGACAACCCTGCGAGTAACTGAACGAGCACTACGAGTAACTCTAACAGCAATAAGAGTAACTGTGATAGCCTAGAAAAGAAACACTATGATTCAAACTCAGTTACTCTTATACTTTGTAAGAGTAAATGTGACAACATTAAGAGTATCCATTGCACACAAAGACAAACACATATTCTTCAAAAAGAATAACAACTGATCAGAACATATTCTTTGTAACATATTCAAAGTATACATACAACTGCTGGAGCACAAGGTAACACAAAGATAGATTACTTCTACTTCTAAATTATGAACGGATATAGTTATGTATTTGTTGGCCTCCTCATTCACATCAAACACGTTGCATATAACAAACATTGTTTCTCTTTCAAAGATAGAATAAGCGTTCCAAACATTTTTGATCAAAAATTAGATCGTATGTATACTATATAGTTATCACTTTAGTACTATATAGTTACTCTTTTGATCATAGAGTTACTTTTATGTACCATATAGTTATACTTTTGGATGTACGAGTAGCAAAAAATCAGACTACCCGCGTGGGTAACAAATTAATCCCCTTCAATTAATAACCACATTGGTATGAAACACAAATATTACTATAACTAAGGTGCCCAAAGTATGTAACACATTTCCATCATGGAATTTGAACGTCCGTGCCCATGTTTTCCAATACACATCAAATTACATTAAAAAAGTTCAGTACGTGAGTTACTTACATTGATATACATTAACGTAGATAGGGAATGTAATACGTGCTATTGCATGCCTCCCTAACACATGTATATATGTACACAAAGAAAACTAGCACAACCACACCGACAAAAGGTAACTTACAAAAATAAAATCTAAATTTTTCTTACAAATGTATAAAAAGTAATTATTTGATGTAGAAAGTAACTATATAGCATGAAAAGTAACTATTTGACATAAAAATTAACATTGAGTCACAAAAAGTAACTTTTTGTCACATACAATAACATTTAATTATAAAAGACAACTACTTACACAATAAATGTTGTTACATACTAAAATGTATATTAATGATTACATATAACTTTATGTACATCTTCTTCATCCACCATAAGAAGTTACAATTAGAAAGAATTCTTCTTCATGATTGCTCACTTGATATTGTAAGTATGTACTCAAATGGACACCATAAACTCTCCATTCAATAACGTCCAGCTCTAGCCTACAGATGCGACGAGAATCCGAAAGATACTAATGTGAACTAACTATTAGCTTTCTTATTCAGACGGTTATTTGGTAAACAACGATAAATAGACCAACCCAACATACATTTTGATTCAAAATGCAGATACTAATGCAGAGCATCTTCCAAGTTCAGTATGGGCTAGGGCGCAACAATTTGTTCGCATGGAACTAATTATTGTTTACAATGAACCAATTATTTAAGTATAGAAAGACACCTGAGTTTTAAAAAACGTACTTAGTCCAAGTAGGTATTTTTCTAAACACTTTTTTAAAAAAAAGACTGAACTTGCTTGGAACAATAGAGGACCGAGTCTTACATACAACACCAATAAGGTCCATATGAGAAATAACTTTAACAAAAAGCAGCTTAAGGTTGATCACTTATGTCAGTACGGGTATATTTTTATGCTTACAAGCTTACATATGATTCTACCGATTCAAAACTTATACGAGCTAGAAACAACTTTGTTGCTGGTGTTAATGAACGTCCCAACATAGGTAACTCACTTCTTTGCTTTCTTAGGTTGCTCAGCAACATGGGAAGCAGGTGTAGCTTATGGTTAGGTGGCAGCAGGACCAAACAACCAACTGAAACTAAGATTTCTTTTTGCATCATTTATTTCAAGAGCGTGGCTGAATGAATGAAGCACAAAGTATGTGGGAAGCTAACATCTTGATCCAGATATTCTTTTGCCCACATGCTGATTTTGAACTTTTCAGACAGAAACGCTAGGAAGGGCAATTCGTCAAACAATGAGCAATCAATAGAAAACCTCCCGAAGTTCTTATAGTCCTTGTTCTAACAAATTGTCATAGCATTTCATAGACAGAAACTCACAAGCAAAGATGCCCAATAGGATGAGTATTTGACTAACAAATTGTCATAGCATTTCAGAAACCACCGAAAGACCTCGTCCTTATTCTCCACTGCCGGTGCTACTGATTGTCAACGAACAGCCCTGACCTGAGCAGCTCGCATAGCACAAACTTATATTGCTAAGAAGGAATACACTGATCATATCTATTCCCACAACTTGCTACCTTCTGACGTTGCTCCTATGCCATGCAGCTGCTGCTGCTGAGCCAGGTGATGCCGCTCGCGGCGGAGGGACGGAATCAATTCTCTTCTTCTCCGCCTTTCAGTAAGTACCTAGTTAATATTTTCTTCTTCTCCAAACCAAGACACAGAGACAGAGACGCCAGTGCCACTACCACAGCTGCACTTTCTGGAGGCGGTGGATGTTGTTACTTTCCTGCTTTTTTTCTCTCCG